>PYAF01002960.1:82565-94801 GCA_007407185.1 Glycine tomentella | reverse complement strand
AGTTGTATGGCTTTTGATATATGATTTGAGAACCTGGATCAGCATGAGTTTGTATTGTACTTTACAGTTGTGTTATTCCATACATAATGAATCAAGAGAAACGATTCTATGCTTCCGCTGAGTTCTATTTTACGATAAATGCGCGCTAAACTGATATTATTAATGTTAACGCACCGGAGGCCTACGGGGTGTTACATCATGCATGTCAGGAAACAATCAATGAGTGACTCTACACCAGTCACCCATGCATTCACAGAGCCAACATTCAAAGTTCACCAATCCAAAAATTGAAAGCTAACCCTTCATCACTAGACAGTTCTAAACAAGATTCTCTACAGAACCCTGGGCTAATTCTAGCCCCAGACCAATAGAATTCACAAAATCCAGAGAAACTCCATAAACAAAACAACCGAAGAAACTTGAGTTTCTTACCTCAATGGCGATTCAGAAGGTCGAAGGACAAATTTCCCCAAGCTCCAGTGTCCTTTCCAAGCCACAACTCTCCGCCAAACTCAAGTTTCAGAGGTGTCTCTGAGGTAATGGGTTTTGCTCAATTCTAAAGAAATGATGAAGGATTTTTGCTTTCAATCGGTTAAAACAAGTTTCTTGGTCACAGGAAAGTGTTTAGGCTAGCAAATAAAGTCCTAGGAAGCTTGGTTTCATCAGAAATGGAGGCTGGGGCTTAAGGAGGAAGAAGAAGAAGTTTTCTTCTTCTAAAATCACGACTGCCCTCTAATATACAGCCTGCCCGAGCTCTGGCGCGATCCGCGCCAGCTCCGGCGCTGACCGCGTCAACATGGCGGTTTATGTGGCGCCACCAGCGCCACTCCCACGCCTCCAGCGTCAACTTCCAGAACCTGTGGCGCCACCCGCGCCAGACTGGCGCCATCCGCGCCATACCTCCCTTGACCTATGGCGCCATCCACGCCACACTTGGCGTTGGCCGCGTGGAATTCCAGTGAAACTTGGTTTTCCAGGCCACTTACCGCGCCAGCAGCGCCACCTGTGGCGCGACCCGCGTGAACTGTAAAACATATGACGCCCCTGGCGCCAAATTCACACCCTTGGCGTGGACTTCTAGTGGGTCTGGCGCTACCAGCGCCACACCCTTAAAAGGGTTTTCTGCTAAAGCTCCCCTAGCGCTACCAGCGCGGGGTCTGGCACCAACCGCGCCCAGATGAGGGTTATCACAGAGTACCTCCATCCCAAAGTTGGCATTAAGAAATCTCTTTGTAATCCTTGTTGTGGGATTGTTAATTTTGTGTTTGGGTTGATGGTGAGCTTCGTCGGACTTATCCTGGGACTTCTTGTACTGTTAATAAAGATTTCATAGTTGAAGAGGTTGGCGATCCGAAGACTCCTGATAAAGATATGGCTGAAAAGTTTATCAAACACCGGAAACTAATGTTAATGATAGGGCTATGGGTGCTTCTAATGTTGATGCCAACCTTGGAGGGTCTTAGAGGACAGGTATGCTAGTTTTACTTGTATAGGACAAATTTTTTGCTTTTCGAACACTTATTTTTTCTTTGAACATTGGTTTTACTTTTATGTCTTGTTGAAAAATTATTTCGCTCTACTCTATATTATTTTTTTTAGCAAATCTTAACCACACCTTATTGGTGATGTCTGTTATTATTCTCTGCATAATTGTCTCCTAAATTGTAGTTGTCATTCATTAATGGCCCTTTAACTTTCTACCATATTGATTAGCTAGTAAGATTTTGTGTATCAACTCTAGTTGTGTGACTTGGCCTATAAATGATTGGCTTTGTTTTGTTGTTTACTTAAACTTTCTCTTGACTTTTTTTCTTTATCATCTATTCAAAATATCTTGAGCCTTGCTTTAAAGCTTTGCTTTATATTCTTGATGGCTGAGGATATCTGATAGTTGATGAGGCCTTTAAGTCAATTTAGGGGTATGTTTTTTCTCCTCTTGTCTTTGCGTTTGTTGTCAAGGTATTTTGTGTAGTTGAAGACTCAGGCTTTAGTTCTCATAGTTTTGCTTAGTAATTGAAGCATTGTCTTGAGGTAAGTCTTCCAAAGGCATGAGTCCACTACACGTTAGGATGGGTTATGGCAATGTGTTGATTTTCGTGGTGTGTTCGCTTCCTTTGTGTTCCAGCATGGTTGTTACCTTTATTTGAGTCAATTTTCATGTCGAGATACTTTTCTTTTTGTTCTATCATCATCAAGATAAGAATCTTCTTCTTATCTTGTGACTTTTGTAACACCTGTTCTTTTAAATGTAACAAATGTAAAGTAAAACGAAAATATATTTATATAGTTTTAGTTGTATATTCTGGCTTACTTTTCAGAGACATCATTTGTATATTATTTTCGACTTATCCTCTTTTTGTTTTGTTTTTATAAATGATGACTTTAGTAGAATTTGTTATACCTTTCCTCTTGGTTCATTTTTTACCTTTTACCCTTGGTCAGTCACTGACCTTTCAAATTGGTTCTTGTGTTGATCTCTACTAAAACATGTGTCAAATATTATTTTGTAGTTGCTTCAGCTCTTTGTTTGACTGCTTGCTGAGCTACCTTACCATTTTTTGTTGTTAACAAGTGTATGCAGATCTTATTTTCAAAACACATTTTTTCATCTTTTTAACTTCCTCGTTATTTATTGCACCGATGTGTCTTTCGGCGTTTTCCCACATTTTTCCTTCATTTTGCATAACTGGCACGGTTCTTTGTGCCAATTTCTTTATTATTTTGATCTTTGTCTTCTTTTTCACTTATGAATACGACATTCTCTTTCTCTTTTTGCGTATCATCCCTTTCTTTGGGTTTCTTCTGCTCAGAAATATTTATAGTTATTTATCTTTATTTGTGATCCCCAACCTCTTTTTTCTTCCATTTGTCACTCTAATCATTTTGACACGCATGCTTGTTGCCTTCAAAGTGCTAGAGTGTCTAATGCGAGGTTAGAGGTTGTTTGCTTGATTATTCTCAAAATGACTTGAGTGACTAAAAGTTCATACACCAATAGGTCTCTTTGCTTGGTTTTGGTGTTTGGAAATTATCCCAAGAGCTCTCCTCTGAGGTCATTCTTGTGCTTCCTGTCGTTCTCCTGCACTCGCTTCACTTGCAATGTACAAGGGACCAAGGCACTAGAAGACTTTCTTGTTCTAGCCCACCCGATTGATCTGTTGGCGTCTGTTCTTTTGTTTTGGCTTGCTCCCATCAAGAAAGCTTTTGTGGGTTGTGGACTGCTTTTGGGATGATCTTCATCCTCTCTATGTTCTCCTTTCCCTTAGTAAATTTCTTCTAAGTTTTATACTAGATAGGTGTTTTAGTTGTTGTTGTTGTAAACATAGGATTATCTTATGTAAGGCTTGATCTATAATTTATGCAATTTTTTTAATGTTTAATAAATGATAAGTTTTTCTATCATACATTACTGTCTACTTTGTATGTCAACTTTCAACTTTTAATTTGCTCTAACTAATGAATTTCTTTTATTTCCATCTTTCACTTATACGTGTTGATCCATTTGTTCAAATCCTTTTAGAGTAATTTTCGCCGATTTGGGAATCTACTTACCATAGTGCCTTCAGACTTTGTAGGTCATTTTTGTATTTGCAATGCTTACCCCGATTTGGAAACTCATTTCTCGGTGTACCCCAGTTTGGTAACTCATTTCTTAGTGTACTTGTATATTTGGTAAATCATTTAAATTTTTGAAGTTCTTGCCCAGTTTGGGAACCCATTTCCTGAGGTACCTACGAATTTCATAGGTCATTTTATTTTTGAAGTTCTTACCCTGTCTTCGTAACTTATTTCTCGATGTACCTAATGATTTTGTAGGTTTTCTTAAGACTCTACGTCGATTTGGGAACCCATTTCTGGGGGTGCCTACACATTTCATAGGTCTTTTTAAGATTCTACCCTGGTTCGGAACCCATTTCTCGGGGTGCCTACATGTAGCTGAAAAATGTAAGACTTTATCCTTGCATTACTTTTGAGATGATGTTATGGGAACTTTCTCATTTGATTGATGTCCTTTTGCAAAATGATTGCACAAACAATGTATGTGTTGTCTAACTTTCCTGGAAGAATCATAGCATATCTAGGAATATGTGTCTTTACGACTTCTTACCCTTGTCATTTTCATAGTTTAGTTGTAGTATTTATGTAGGTTAGATATGTTCCAAGCGTGTGGAATTCTTTCTCTCGAGAGTAACTCCAAAACATAAGCTCATTTCTCAGTTTTTATATAACCCCTCAAGGTCCTTCCCAATTGTCTGACTTTTCTTTGGTGGTTATTTTTTCCACTAACACCGACTTTGTGCAAGACTAAGTCATCTTCTTCAAAGGTGTGTGAGATGACCTTTTTGTTGTACCTAGCTATTGTTTTTCTTTTCAGTGCTACATCTCTTATGACGACCACTTCTTTTATTTCTTCAATGAGATCAAGCTCGATTCAAAGATGTCCTTCATTCTGGTTCAAATTCAAATTTGAGATTCTGAAGGTTGATTCTCCAATTTCCATAGGAATGACTGCTTCAATCCTATACACCATCCTGATTGGTTTTTCTCTTGTGCCGTAATGTAGTTCGATATGCCTATAAGACATGTGGCAGTTGTTCTACCCAGGTTTTTTTAGTCTATTTCACTCTTTTCCTCAATCCTCATAGAATAATCCAATTTGCTACCTCGACTTGTCTGATTGTTTAAGGATGCTCTATGGAGGTGAATTGTTGCTTAATGTTCATCCTTGATAACAATTGGCAGAATTTTCTGTCAATGAACAGAGTGTCTTTGTTGATTACTATGACATCGGGAATCCCAAACCTACAAATTATATGTTTGAGCATAAAGTTTTCAATATATTTAAAAGTTATAGTGGCAAATGTTTCAGCCTCAACTCACTTGGTGAAAATAGTCGATTGCTACTACCAGATATTTAACATGCCCTAGAGCTCTTGGGAAAGGTCATAGTATGTGAATCCCCCACCAAAGAAATAACCATGGAAATACCAAGTTGTACAACTCATTTGTTGGTGCATGTGGGAGTTAGCACATTTATGGCACCTTTCACACCTTTGTACAAAGTAGATTGTGTCGATTTCAAAGGTCGGCCAATAGTAGTCATCGCTCAATATTTTCCTTGCCAGAGTTTTGTGCCCAAAATGTTGGATCCTTCATGCATTTCAGCCATCACATATTTTGCCTCTACTTCTCATAAGTATTTTAATAGTTGATAAGTGAAACCTCTTTTGTAGAGCTTGCCATCTATTATACAAAATTTGGTGACTCTTCTTTGCAATTTCTGTCTTTTCTTTTCTTCTTTTGGGCTAACGCCAATTTGTATGTACTCTAGAATCAGAGTCATCCAACTTTTTTTATTTTCTATTATCATGACAAACCTCGAAGTGTGAATTGTTTGGAGAACTACGTTTCCAATCCTACTTGTTCTTCTATGTTGGATAATTTTGAGAGTAAACTTGTTCTTGCATTTTCCTCTCTTGGAATGCAGATGAATTCCATCCTTTTGAATTTTCTTTGATTACCCAAATTTTGTTGACTTATTTTTGTAGGATCGGTTCTTTGACTTGGTATTCTTCATTCAATTTGTTTATCATCAACTTAGAGTCATTGAATACTTTTAATACTTGGACCTCCATGTTGGTTGCTATTTCTAAGCTTGCAATGCATGCCTGGTACTCTTTATGATTTTTTGTCGGTGGGAATGTAATTGCTAATGCTTGCTCAAGCATAATCCTATCTAGGGATTCTAGCAAGATTCCTGCTCCACGTCATATTTCACGGGATGATCCATTCATGAATAGAGTCTAAGGTAGCTCTTCTAGCCTTTTTTCACCTTTGCTCAGTGGCATTTCAACTGCGAAGTCGCCTAGACATTGGGTCTTGAGCGCTTGTCCTGGCTGATACTACAAACCATATTTTGACAATTCAATTGCCCAAGTTACCATCATTCCCGCTAAATCAAGGCGGTGCAGTATTTGCTTTATTGGTTGATCAGTTCTTACTATGATTGGATGTGTTTGAAAGTACATACATAATCTCCCAGTTGAAAATACTAGGATGAGGATGACCTTTTCCACCTTTGGATATTGTAACTCGGCATATTGAAGGACTTGACTTAAAAAATATGTCGGCTTCTAAATCTTATTGTCATCTTTGACCAGTGTTACACTGGTTGCTTCTTCAACTATGGTCAAGTATATGTGCAGTGTTTCTCTTGGGTCTAGCTTTGTTAGCGTCGGTAATCCCAATTCATTTTTCATTCATTCATACATGAAGGATCACAGGTTATATCTATCTTGAATCTTTCTTTTTAAGAGTTGTGATATTTGTATTCTTTTGTGATAAATCAATTTGATTCTATCAAACTTTCTAGAGTAGGGTTCTCAGAGTCTTAGTGATTTGTCTTCTAATAGGGTTTTAGAATTTAGATTCTTTATCTAGGGTTGATAAAGAAAATCACTTGCACATTGCTTGTAAAGAATATTTTGATTTAGTGGATACTCTAACCTAGTGATGGTTGGAAGACACTGGATGTAGCCTCTAAGTTTGTGAGGTGAACCAGTATAAATTGTTGTGTCTCTTATTCTAATTTTATATATCTCTCATTGCTTGTAGTTGGGTAATCAAGATATAATCAACAATACAATGTTTCTAGCATTTCTTGTCTAACAAGGTTGATCTTGGTTGAAAGAAAAGTTCTGGTTTGAAAAAGGGTTTTAAGTGATACGATTCAGATTTCAAATTCCACAAATAGTTTCAAGTAAATTTTTAAATACTTGTTTTAAACCAATTCACCCTCCTCTTGGTTTAATTGAAGAGAGTTCATTGTATTTTTAATATGTAAGTGAAAGAAGTTACACACCGTGCGAAAAGATTTTCATCTGTCAAATTTAATTTTGTTTTGAGATTAGCGTAAGACTACTGGGAGAGTGCCTACACCAGATTAGATTAAAAATATATAGATTTTTTAAAATATATTGTTGAGGGACTTCCATGGTAGTCTTACACTGTTCTAAAAAAATACATCGGACGTACTAGCTTTCTTTCGCACTGTGCGTAACTAGGTACACTTATACATGCTAGAACCCGTCGAAGGAGAAGGATATTCTAATATGATTTTTTCTATGCAACGACTCTTTCGTGGACTTTTACTCACCACTGACTAGTCTTCTTCTTACATCAATGGGTGTTGCCTTGGTATTACTCTACGAACCATCTTCCTCATTAGGTTATTGATTTCCCTCATTCTATTTTATGGCTATTCTATTCCTCTGCATAATCGAAAGTCCTTACTCTAAAAAACTAACGTTCTTGTAGTGGTAGAGGCAAAAAGTTAAAATTAGCACCATGCTTGCTTTGGTAATTTAGAAGTCGTTGCTTCCATAATTTCATAATGGTATTTTTTTTTTGTTGTTATTCTAATACCTGAGTAGAACTTCCACTTCATCAGTCGAACTTTTAGCAGTGAATCAATCTATCCGAGATGATGAGACTTTGGTTTCAGAAGGTGGAATTACTGAAGTTGGTTGCTTCAATCAGGGAAATTCAACAAGACGGTATTTGGGTATATGGTACAGAAATGTATCCCCATTCATAATGGTGTGGGTGGCTAACTGAAATTCACCTCTTGAGAAAAATTTTGGAGTTCTAAAACTAAATGAAAAGGGGTTCTTCAGCTTCTCAATGCTACCAACAACGCCATTTAGTCATCATCCAACATATCAAGCAAAAAAGCATTGAATATTCCAATTGCTTATCTTTTGGATTCGAGAAATTTTGTAGTGAAAGATGAACAACAAACTAAGTAGGCTAGTGCCTTGTGGCATAGTTTTGATTGTCCAGGAAATACATTTTTTCCAGGAATGAAACTTGGATGGAACTTAGAGACTAGTTTAGAAAGGTCTTTATCATCTTAGAGAAGTGTTGAAGATCCTTTTGAGGGAGAATATGCTGTAAAAATTGATCTTAAATATCCTCAAATAATTGAATTCAAGGGACCTGATATAAAAACAAGATCAGGGTCATGTAGTGGCTTGTCAATAGTTGCAAATCCCGGTCCAACTTATGAAACATCACAAATATTTGTGTTGAATGAAAAATATGTGTATTATGAGCATGGTCTTCTTGATAGATCGGTCTTCAACATATTTATATTGACCCCTTCAGGCACTGCACGGACTTCTTTTTGGACAACTCAAAGAAGCACCTGACAAGTTGTATCAACTAGGGAGAAAGATCAATGCGAGAATTATGCATTTTGTGGTGTAAATTCTATATGCAGTTCTGTTGGTAACATTCCAGCTTGTGAATGCCTGAGAGGATATGTTCCCAAGTCTCATGATCAATGGAAAATTTGGTGATGGTTGTGTTCCAAGGAATAAATCTAATTGCAAAAGCAGTTATACATATGGATTATTGAAGTACCAATACATGAAATTGCCAAACACGTCTTCATCGTGGTTTAGTAAGACTATGAACCTTGATGAATGCCAGAAGTTGTGTCTTAAAAATTGTTCTTGTACAGCACATGCGAATTTAGATGTCCGGGATCGAGGAAGTGGCTGTCTACTTTGGTTTAATACTCTATTGGACTTGAGAAAATTCTCTCAATGGGGACAAGACTTGTATATCAGGGTCCCTCCTTATGAATTAGGTATTTTTGTTTTTATTTTTATTATTATGATTTTTACCTTTAATTTCTTTGCTTTCTTTTCCCGTTTGGTTTCTTGTTGATTATTGAATGATAAGAAAATTTCAACCAATAGTAGGAAGTGTGTTTAAAAGAGTGTATCAAATAGTATGTTGCTAGCATTTCTCTTGAATTATTACAAGAAAAAAAATGTGTGGTGGTGTGAGGCTGTGAGAATATTCTAGGGTGAATTAAGCAAACATTCTATAATTATAGATTGAATTGCTATACTCAAGTAGAGACAATAACTGAAATGACGATCTGTGGGTTGTAGGATTTTGCTAATAACTGCATAGAAAGTTACTAGTAATACATGTTATTTATTATGTGGCATTTATTTTCAAAATTAAATAGTGCCTTGTTTCCCAACTCAAATTAAAGAAACTAGACTCATTTTCTAAGCTTCAATCAATGATGTTTATTTTTAAGTTGGTGACTAATAACCGTTGTCGTATCGCTTCAAAACAAATAAACTACGCTAATTCTGTAGCACAGGATTAACCTAGGTCGACTCAGAGACATGATCAATTTGGTTTCAACTTCAATTCACTAATAATCAATATGGGATTTTTATCGAACAGTTTGCATGCGATGAATAAAAATTGCGAAAACACAAACTACAATTGAAGAAAAATGCAGAAACTAACAGAATTGATAAGAGGTATTGTAAAACAGTTTAAAGAACATCAATCCAATTCACCAAACCAAGCAATGCAAATTATCATAGTTCTCAGATAATTATCCTGTTATAAAAGTTCATTTAATTCATTAAAAGCGGTTCAATCAAATTAACTCCTAAATTAATTGAAATCACAAACCTAACTGAAATATTATCCAAACAATCTGTGATTATAATTCAAAATTAGGAAATGAATCTGTAACCTAATCCGTTTTCAACCCTAAACACATTCATAATCATGAAAATTGAATAGAGGGTTGAAGAAGAAAATGAACATTCACACAGAAATTGAAATACCAAACCAGAACTCAAATTCTCCTTGCTTGGACTGGATCCTTGGATTGATTGATTGTATAGCCTTCCATGATCATCAACAATGGAAGACCCACGAAATTAGTCCACGAAAATGGAAGAATAAAAATGAAAATGAAGAACAGAAATGAAAATGAAGAAGAAAATGAAAAACAATGAAGAATAATGAGAGAAAAGGTTTTAATTTTGAAAACTTAAAAAGAAAATACAAATTTTGTTTTTGCTAAAATGTAGTGTAATCATTCACTAACTAATTGCACTGACATATAGTGACTAAGTCTGTAACGCCTCTCTTTGCTCTCTCGTGCTTGATTGATTTTAGATGAAATTTCGTTTCCGCTTTGTATTTGAATGATTTTAGTTGTAAATTTTTCTCGGAAAATTCTTTTCTTCTTGCTCTGATTTTTCCTTCCGTTTATAACATAGACGATTTTCCCTCACCGCGATTTATACAAATACAGTACATCCATACAAATTAGAATATAAAACAGTCCATGTTACATGTCCATAAATAAATAGTCCAAATACATATCATAAGTCACAAAATAAAAATTACAACATCTTTATTCCATCTTCAATTTAACATCCATACACATCTTCAATCCAACATCCATGCTCAGCTACTACTGTTCATCTGCTCGCCCAAGTAAATTGGGGTCATCACAGGTGTCAATCACCGACACAAAATAGGGTAAGTTTATGACAAACACAGTTTGAATAAACATATATAACAGAATATATATATATATATATATATATATCTATTCAGATGGTTATAATTAAAATAACAAGCACAGAGGATTCACCCACAGATCATATAAACAACACACGAATTAAGTCATATCTGATACAACACACAACATGCTCATCAGCGAACAACTATTCCACATAATAGGTATAATGATTTTTATAAAATAACAAACACATTTGATTTACCCAGACACAACCTATTACACAACACACAGTTCAAATCATATCGTTTATATAATGCACAGATATACAACATACTCAACAAGTAATGCATGTGATGCATGCTCTTCTTCTTTATATGATGCATGACTGAGATCTCAGGTTATCATTAAATCATCATCAGTGGCCACAGTCAAGATAGCCCCAATCACTGGTCCAGAACTTGCACGATCAGTCAGGGTGTCACAGTGGTGCACAGGAAAGTCACCCACACTACATGTGATCATCATGGGTGGTGTGAGTTCCCCACTGCTGAAGCACCCCCCAACTCAGACTCCTCATTGTCTGAACGCTCGTACTCAGTTCCTCTAACTATCTGACAAACAACTCCACGGTTTAACCCCCGCAAGGCAACAACTCCACGGTTTAACCCCCGCAAGGCATATGCATATGAAAATGAATGAATGATTTACTTTATCACATCTTTTCTCATTAATATTATTTTTCTTTTCAAATCACATCGGCCTCAAAACTCAACATCCTTAATAACTCATGGCATATGCTTAACCACCACATAAAACTGACATATCATTTAAGCATACAGCCATAATTCATCTCCATAAACTCTCCACAGATAAATTATATCACCATAGTCTACTTCATACCATTTTTATATCAAGTCATGAACCATCAAACACATGGTGGCTTTCACAGAAACACTCAGCAACACATACATAATTTTTATGAAAGCAACCAACCATGCAAATATAATTCAAATTCAACAACAAGGATTGAAGCCAACAACACTTAAACATATTTCATTCATTGTGACCAATTGTCAAACACATGGTAAGCAATCTTTGTTTTAGAGAATACTTTAAAAGAAAGCTACTTAAACCTTAATCTTTATATAGTTCGACATAATTCCACTAAATAAACATGTTTCCAACATAATCCTATCATAAATAAACAAGTTCAAGGATTTAGAAAGTATTTGTTCTAAAACATATAACTTCCATTCCAATCACTTTCTTTAAAAATAGTCATAATATATACATAACCTAAATCACTTAAATTCACCTATTAAGTTTAGATTCAAGTTATTCATTCAAAATATCATTCTTTAACTAAAATCAAGTTACTTACTTTAATAATCATTTTGTTTAGCAATCTTTAACTCTTTACGGCATTTCCACAAACACTTAATTTACAAGGCTTAATTATCCATGAAACCACATAAGATTCTTAACATAAATCATATCCAAACTTTGCTTATCATAAACTTCACATACCTTGCCTTCCTAAAGCCTTTGAATAGCCTTCTTTAAGCTCTTGGACAGCCTTCCTCCTAGTGCTTCTTCACGTGGGATTTTAGAGTAATGGGCCTTAGTTTTTCTTTAGTTCTTTTTGAAAGGAATTTTGAAAACAATGGAATGGCATGGAGTAGAATTTTTGCACGGTTCACTCCCTTAGGACAGCCCAAAATTTCAGTTTCCCATCACCTTTTATAGGCTAGGTAAATTGGCTTTAAGGAAAAAATCTCAAAAGCCATGATTGCCTTGCTTTTTAGTTGGATTTCTTTCATTGGCCAAAGCTTTCTCACCTTACAAGTGTCCTAGGTCACGAAATTTCCACACCATTCTCTTG
>PYAF01002960.1:70543-82465 GCA_007407185.1 Glycine tomentella | reverse complement strand
AGGTAGTCTAAATTAAGCTCTTTTCAGAGTATCTTCCAAAATTTCTAGAAATTACTGTTTATGGTTCTCTGCCACCAACCATGTTGATAATTTGTTGTCTAAAGGCATTTTATCCAATATTGAGGTTCCCACAAATTTCTCAAGTCATCTTGATCATTTTTGACCTAAAGGGCATTTTAGTCATTTACCACCCTCGGGACGTAATGGTAATTATCAATTTGTTCACGGACATTTATGTAATTTTCTCCTATAAATATCTTACTAAGATATATTGGTTATTTTCAAAAACGTCTAGGGGTATAACTGTCATTTTCCATCCTAGGAATATATTCGTCGTTTCTGAAATTGTTCAGGGGCATTTTTGTCATTTTACCCTAAATTTTTCTACTGTCTCTTATTAACATTTTATTTTAGTAATTAACTGTAATTTCCAAAATTTTGGGGTGTTACAAAGTCAGTAGGAAAGGATAGGCCATGAGTAGGCCCATCTAATCTATTTAATTATGTTAATTACAGCAATGAAAATGCAACTCGCAGCCTAAAATTTAAGTGCAGAGATTCTGACTTCCAAGTCTAAAATGATTCTCAAAATGGCAAAATTGGAATTGGCTTATCTCTAAAAAAATTGTAGATCTTTTCCTTATCTTTTCAGGGACTACTCATATGTGTCATTTGGAGTTCTGTAGAGCTCTCTAGGTCCTGCACAAGGAAGATAGGTCAAGTGAGCATAAAATCCAAAAATAAGTAACAATTAGCAATTAAGTCCACTTGTTTGCCTAAGACAAAAACTAAATTAAAATAAGAAAATAAAAGTCCAAGAGAAGTCAAATAAGCTAAGAAGAATACAAAAATATTAAATTAAAAATGCTCAATCAGTGACTGATCTTGCTCTATTTCTTTTAGATCATCGTGGCCATGGAAACATCAAGAAAAAAGACAGTAGGAATCACTGTTGGTGTAACTGTTTTTGGATTAATCATCACATGTGTGTGCATACTGATAATTAAAAATCCAGGTATATATATATATATATATATATATATATAACTTAGCATCTAACGTAGGCAATTAGAAGACACAAAGTAATATGGGCATCTTGTGTGTCAATGTTTATCCACTGTTATTTTACAACCAATTAGGGCCTGCAACAAAGTTTTACAACAACCATTACAAACATATACAGTTGCTAACACACTAACACATCTATATTAATCATATGCTTCATAATTCTCTGACGTGCAATGCCTGCATTGAAAAAATTTGACAATTCTGCTACATATTATCAAGCTTGATTATAATTTCTGCTTTGATATGCTGGTATATATATAAGCTCCCAAAAATAGGGAAAGAAACAAAATAAGGACAACAATCATACTGATTGATGTTTTGGTGTGGTCATTTTGCACATTTTAGTGGCGGCAAAAGTATACTATCATATCACATGATTTCAATGGCGGCAAGAATCACTACTACACAGGCAGTCTTTAATGACGTTATTTTAGGTCTTCAACGACGGTTAACGAACCGTCTTCGAATCTTGCATAGTAGAAAATTATGGTTTTCAATGACGATTATGGAACCGTCTTCTTTTGTACTTTTTTACGACGGTTATTTTGAACAACCGTCTTAGTTTGAAATTATTTTAAAAAAATAAATAAATAAAATCATACATTCAACAACGGTTGTTGCCGACAACCGTCTTAAAAACCATGATATGAAGACGGTTATTGGTCACCACCGTCTTTGTATGTAGCGATTTTTTCCCACAAAAGTTTCGAAGACGGTTTTTTCTCCCAACCATCTTTGAAAACTGGATACGAAGACGGTTTTTTCTCCCAACCGTCTTTGAAAACAGGATACGAAGACGGTTTTTCGTAACAACCGTCTATGAAAACAGGAAACAAAGACGATTTTATGAAACAACCGTCTTTGAAAACTGGATACAAAGACGGTTTTTCGTAACAGCCGTCTTTGAAAACAGGATACGAAGACGGTTTTGTGAAACAACTGTCTTTGAAAGCTGGATACGAAGACGGTTTTATGAAACAACCGTCTTTGAAAGCTGGATACGAAGACAGTTTTTGTATGTTTATTTCGAAGATCTTATATATCCTTCGTTGAATGTATGTTTTTTTTTTTTTACATTATAATTCAGTTATTTAATAAATTATGGCTATAAATTTAATTTATTAAATTTAAATTATATTGAATAATATAATTTTTTCATAAAAGGCAAATACAAGTAAAATGGCCAGCAACAAACATATTTTGCTAAGTTACTTCGTATATATTATATATAGAGTTATTCAAAAAATGTATGTCAAAATGTGAAAATACAATAGACAATTTTTACAATACCAGTCTTCAACCTTAATCCTGAATGGTCCTAGATTGAGCCCATGAAAGAAAAAAACAAAGGCTTTCATTTCCTCATTAATCCTACTCTTTTTTCTCTACACATATGAAAGAAAGATTGCACATTCCCGTCCTCGTCAATAACCACCAATGCAATAGATGTCTCCTGAAATCACAAATGAACAAACAGGAGTAGCATAACATGTCATCCTCCTAATAATAGTTCATACCAAAAACAAATAAAAATTGGTCCCTGAATCAATACAATCTTTCTATTTGAGACTGTAAGGCTAAGTTACACTTCTCGAAATGGAGTTACATCCATTAAAATATTTGATACCAACTTGAAAGTTACACAGCAAACCTATGGTCATCAAGCAAAAACCCAAAGCACCAAAGGGCCATTGCAATTAGTACACCAACTTTATTATATTTTGATTTACTTCTCATATACAGTGTTCAATATTCTATTTGACTAATTTATGAATTGATGTTCTATCATATTTTGTTTGATCATTGCAATTAGGTTAACAAAATCCATCCAACAACTTGTATATAAAATTGCTACTTTGTGTCTAATTGAATTCAGGTAACCAATCCCACACCAGCTACACCAATCTAGTTCAAATGCAAGTGAAACAGTTGAAGCACAAATAGCTGAAAAAATAGAACATCAATAGTGAGCCAATTTGAATTTCACGTTACTTTTATGTTGAAATATTCATTCTGTTTTTCTTGTCACAGGTTAATTTCATTAACTTACTTCACATAAGTGTGAATTTAATTAGTACCTGATAGAAGACAACAAACATAATTAACATGAGAATTCAAATTTCAACGCAATGCCCAACCTGGAAAAAAAATTAATGCTAGTAAGTATGAGTAAAAAATAGATTAATTTGTATTGTTGACATGTGGCTTATTGTTATATACCACAGGAAATCCTCGGTCAAATAACCCAAAACCAACTAATGCAATTACTGGAACCCTTCCAAGTGGACTGAAAAGCCTAGAAAAAAAAGTAAGAATACTAAAAGTATTTGATGTATAGATTAAGCTTTATTCTTTAATTGGTAAAGTAACGATGCATTTCAGTAACAGGAGCTCACCTAGAACAAATGCCCCATAACTGACTAAAGCCCAAAATAATTTGTATGCTTAATGCTAGTATCATTGCCCCTTGTATTGCTCTCATGGTGTTAAGAAATCTCTGGATATAACTAGAAGAAGTTAGTTTAATCTATTGAAAATAAATTTAAATGCTTAAAGTAACATTATTTTTCGCCTAACAAATGTCACACTGCCCAACCCGCGAATAAACAATCATTATGAATCATATCCATGTAAACAATTTTTTTAAATAAATTAATATATCCATCTTTATAAAAAAAAAAAGGAATAAAAGTTATCAATTTTTCAACCAAACTTAAAACAATTTTTAGATAATTTAAAGATATGCAATTACATTAAATAATATGAATCCTTTATACTTGCAATTTCTACCAAAAGATACTTTATAGGTTAATAATATGAATTATACTATATTGGATAAACAAAGAAAAAAAATCATGTATGCTCATATTTCCAGTTGACTTTCCTTTTCCTCAAGGGAAAAGAGGTAAACAATTAAATTTCTTTAGCAATTTTCCCGTCATTCATTGCTTATTCATTTTGAACTAACTAATTATTTTTCTCACATAACTCGTACATCAATAGCCAAAAAGGCTTAGTGAAATATCAGAAGTGAGACATCCAAATTTTTGTGATTTCCAATCAATTTCAACCAACAATAACAAGTACGACTGTGTTGTTAGTATTTCTTCTAGCAAAAGAAATGGTGGCAGCTTAGATATTTATTATGAAAGTTGTGACTGATTAACATCGTACCGTGTAGACAGAAATCAACTACCTGAGGCAGCTCAGTCATCCTAATCTTGTGAAACTAATTGGTTACTCCTTAGAGGATGATCACCGGATTTTGCTGTATGAATTTGTGGCCAAGGGTACTTTGGATAATCACTTATACAGGAGTAAGTTTCTTTGTGGGTTGATGATGCGGACCCAAACATACCACTGGAGGAGGATCAAACAGAGCTGGAAGGGAAAGTATACCAGAGGAGACATAAAAATTAAATAATTTAAATAAAGAGTTGTTAGTATTCTGTTATGACAGCTGTAAAGTGTAGGAGGGGTTAGTTATCCTTGATTAGCTATATAAATAGGACAGGAGGGGTTGTGTTAGAGAGGGAGAAAAATAGAAATTAGAAACTGAGCAGTTCAGTTGGGGGAGGCAGTGGTCTCTTGGGGAATTTGGGAGAGATTGTTCCCAGTTCTTGAGAAAGAATGTATTTCAGTTCTTAATAGTAATAAAAGAAGTGTGTATTGTTCAGTATTTTTCCTTGTTTGGTCTGAGCAATTGAAGATACAATCCTGTGATCCGACCAGCTGTGGTTCGAGGATAGAGCCAGTGTTCTTGATGGAGGAAGGGCAAATTTGGGCTATGAAGATGGAGCTGCCAGCATTGACGGGGTCCAACCCAATTGGGTGGATTTCTAAGGCTGAAAAATTCTTTGAGATACAAGAAATTCATTCATTCCATAAGCTGCAATATGCATTCATGAGCATGGAAGGAGCTGCGATGCGTTGGTTCTACATATGGAGCCAACAGAGCCCATATTTAGAGTGGGAATCTTTTTCCATAGCTTTGATCCAAAGATTCAGAAACCATTATGGTGACCAAAGCTTTGAAAGATGGAGTATCTTGAAGCAAGAAGAGCTTAATGACTGGGAAACCATTGAAGAAATGGAGAATTCTGCAACAGTTTTCAAAGAAAGGACAAGCAATGAAATGCAGCACATGGTGAAGACTCAAGAAATCAAACAAGAACTTAACGGGTCATTGAAGAAGGAGTTTGTGAGAGAGACAGCCGAGTTGTAGGGGTTGCAGCAGCTTTCTTGCAAGGCTAGCATTTCAGGTTTAAAGAAAAAATAGCACAAGATATTGAAGAGTCAAGAAATCATTCTAGAAGAGAAAAAAGATCTTGTTTTCTATGAGGTAGAGGTAGTCAACCTAGCTTCATCATGGGGACCACCAAACAAAAAATCATTAGTGGTTGAGGATAAAAATGATATCCAAAATGTTCCTGCTTCCGCGGGGGATGAGAATAGGGTTGAAGAGAAGAAACCAAGACGTGAGGATGTCACAGATGAGAGGAAATCAGAATCAACTTCTACTATTATTAATGCATTAGAACATCCATCTCATGTCCTTCTTGAGATGCCAGCTTTGTACCAACAATGAATCAAGGAAACATGGCTAAATGGAGGAAACAAGAAGGAGACAAGATTGAAGTGGGAGATATATTGTGTGAAATTGAGACAGACAAAGCTACTTTCCATGGTGATATGAATCCAGTTCTCAAATCATTTTTGAGGAGGTTAGTGCAGGTTAGGACTATGCAACTGTGCAGAGTCAATTCCTCGACTTCAAACTTGACGACAAGTTTGGTTTTAGGGAGGGAGATATTGATACGAACCCAAACATACCACTGGAGAAGGATCAAACAGAGCTGGAAGGGAAAGTACACCAGAGGAGACATAAAAATTAAATAGTTTAAATAAAGAGCTGTTAGTATTCTGTTATGACAGCTGTAAAGGGTAGGAGGGGTTAGTTATCCTTGATTAGCTATATAAATAGGACAGGAGGGGTTGTGTTAGAGAGGGGGAAAAATAGAAATTAGAAACTGAGCAGTTCAGTGGGGGGGAGGCAGTGGTCTCTTGGGGAATTTGGGAGAGATTGTTCCCAGTTCTTGAGAAAGAATGTATTTCAGTTCTTGATAGTAATAAAAGAAGTGTGTATTGTTCAGTATTTTTCCTTGTTTGGTCTGAGCAATTGAAGATACAATCCTGTGATTGCATCAGTTGACTTTGTTTATTTTTTAGTACCTTAAGCACTTCAACATCTCATATAAACCTAAGTTTCTGGATCACGGGGTTCTTACTTTCAACCACTATCTTGGAACATCCGTATGAAGGTTGCTCTAGATGCTGCTAAGAGTGTTGCATATGTTCACAGTGATGAAGTAGATGTAATATATAGAGACTTCAAAACGTTTAATATCTGACTTGATTCTGTAAGTGAATCACATTGATCATACAAGCTTAACAGATAGATAATATTAGTTAGATAGGCTTTCTAAAATTTCTTTTTGTCAATGACAGAATTATAATGCAAAACTCTCGGATTTTGGGTTGGCAAAAAATGGACCAGAAGGTGATAAGAGCCATGTGTCTACAAGGGTAATGGGCACCTATGGCTATGCAGCTCCTGAGTATATAGCCACAAGTATTTCAGTTCTTCAAGCCAGTATCACACTTCATCTTATGATCATTCCTTGCATTAGTGGATACTCATTTAAACCGGGAGGTTTAAAGCAGAAACTTGAATAGTGTGTATCCAAAATCTTGATTGCACTGGCACTTTGAATATGTTGAGTTGAGGTTACTACGAAAAATTAAGTTGTTCTCCATCTGTTCAACTTATCATTTAGTTCTTGCCACTTATTAAAAATTGATGTTTTCGTAACTGCATTCAGATTTCACATGCTCTCTATAATTCAACTCAAACCCAGAAAGTTACTTCAAATTTAAAAACCTTAGCTTGACCAAAACCTTCCATTTTAAGTAAATGAGGTACACTTCCATTTTAAGTAAATGAGTTTTACACTTCCCTTTCCCATCTTTGTTGTTCTGTTACTCAGACCTCTCTACAGTAAGGTGTCTAAATCAGCAATCACTAAAGAAGCTAACAACAACAGAACCAAAAATGATGAACCCACATTTGTACTCCTGACTTTTTTCCCATTGTCTCTGATACTCTCTTACAATTGGAGTTGAGGTCTAATTTAATCTCAGATGATAGCTCATCAAATAAGTATCATAAAATGAGGGTTGTGAAGCACTACCTGATAGGTAGGTTAATGTTTGGAGGAAACAATGGAAAGAGAGGATAAAAGAGAAAGATGTTGAAGACGACAAATTATTAAGTTGTACTAAATCACACCTGTTCATGGTCTTAACTAATTTGTATCTGACAAGTGTTTAAGTTTTTTAATTTAAGAGAAAATAATTAATAACACGTGACTACATGCCATGTAGTGTTAATCACATAGGTTAATGTGTAGAGGAAACTAAGGGAAAAGAAGATAAAAACATAAGGCGTTAGAGACTAATTGTTTTGGAGCTATCTAGGAGCACTTTGAGAATACCAGAAGAGAGCAGTGAAAGAGCACTGATTTTCAATTAAGTCTATTGTACTGTATTTGCCCTACCAAGTACATCTTTCTAGATTTTTTTTCAGTCACATTATATTATACAAATACGTACACTTATAGATATATACATGATTCTACTAATAGATGTCTACATGATTCTACTACAAGGAGAAAGAAAACCTCAGGTGGACAACTGTTAATCATGTTAGACGAAAGAACTTCAAATTAAAACACCACATGCAGTTGGTTTGGACAACACATGCCACTACTACAAGGATGATAAAAAATATTCTATATGATTAAGATTATAATGAATATTTTCATACATTGTAATAACACCCATTCGCTACCAAGCATTTTAGTGAGGGCAACTACAAATGGGTAATGCAAAACTCACAGTACTAACCACTCACAATTCCTCACACACAGATAGGAAAAAGACACAAAAAAAAGAGGAAAAGCTAGATCATTAAGTCTATCACAAATCATATTTAGTTTTTATTGTTAGAATGTTATCTCTGCTTCCTAAACTCTTCATTAGCATTGAAGATCGAGTTTGTTGACTTTTTCATATTTTCATCTACCAAAAAAAAAATAACAACTACCAACTACGGGAGTTTAGCAAAAGCTCAATCACAGTCATAACAACTCTGAGTATACACTGATTTAGGGGAAAATGAACTTCTAAAATGGGGTGGGCTGCGTGAGAATGGGGGAGAATACACTGATTTAGGGGAAAACAAACCTCTAAAATGCATTCAAGGCAGACCAAATCACACAATGCAACTTGAAAAACCAGGTTTACAATATAAAGAAAACCCCAAATGCGACAAAAACGTAAAACCCTAACCCAGAACAAGCTAAATAACAATGGAATACACTCACCTAATGGGAAATTGAAGACGCATCAACCACGACGAATCAAGCTCCACTGACGAACACCTACATCAAAACCCCTTTTCAGAATAGCACGAACAGGAACTAATCGAAACCCAAGATCCTCAAAATACCTCCAATGGATACCAGCTTCCAACCAAATCAATGAAGAGGAGAACGAAAACAAGACTCACCTGTGGTGGTGACGGAGGTTGGCCTGCTTGACGAATGATACCCGCTGCGAGTTTGTGTTGGACAAAGTGAGGCCTGTTAACGCCTTAGTAATTAGACAAGCCCAAAATGGGGAAGTGAATGTCACGATGACATGGTCTGAGAAATTACCTGAAGATGGTAAATGGTAAACGGCGGCGCGAGCGTGAGGTCCTACACAGGCGGGCTTTACAGGAGGAAGGGTACGCGTTCGAAAGACATAAGTGAATTTTAGGGTTTCAATTGGGGATTGAAAATGAAAATGAAATTCGTTTTTTAAAACAACGACGATTTTCTATAAAACCGGTTTTTGAATCACTAATTATTAAGACGGTTCACTAACAACCGTCGTCGTTATTAACCGACCACTACGGGTTGGGAAAGAACCGTCGTTGGCAAGTGCACATTATTACAAAAATGCCACCGCGTCATCAACAACGACGGTTATGTAATGACCAACGTGGAAATGCTGTCGTTAAAGCCCATTCGTGTAGTAGTGAATATTTTAGCTTGAGGAATGAAAACGCAGATCTGCCAACATTTGAGTTTTCAAGCATTGCTACAGCCACTAATAATTTTTCTATCAGAAATAAACGAGGGGAAGGTGGATTTGGGCCAGTGTACAAGGTAATATAACCATATCTTGTAAAGACTATTATTTCCTTAAAAACACTTCATAAGTATTCCAAATGATTTCAGGGAACACTAATAGATGGGCAAGAGGTAGCCATAAAACGACACTCAAATATGTCTGATCAAGGACTGGAGGAGTTTAAAAATGAAGTTGTGCTAATTGCAAAACTGCAGCACCGTAATCTTGTGAAACTTCTAGGTTGCTGCATTCAAGGAGAGGAATGCCCAACAAGAGCTTAGGCTACTTCATCTTTGGTTAGTGCCTTTGAAGTCTAATTTTACATTAAGAAATTTATGGCTCTCTTTATGTGATTACCATTAAATCCAGTTTACAAAGTCTAAACAAGTAAGTGAAATCAACTAGATGAAGCTAGAAGGAAGCTCTTAGCCTGGCATTAGCGTTTTCACATTATTGGTGGCATCGCTCGAGGGCTTCTCTATCTTCACCAAGACTCTAGACTGAGAATTATTCAGAGATTTGAAAACCAGCAATATTCTACTCGATGCGCATATGGATCCTAAAGTCTCAGACTTTGGCATGGCTCGGACTGTTGGCAGTGATCAAATTGAAGCCAAAACCAGAAAAGTGGTTTGAACATAGTAAGTTTACTTCTATTTGTACTTATTGTATAGTTTATATGCGATTTTTTTTTTTACTTGTTCTGAAAATTATACTTGCAGTGGTTACATGCCTCGAGAGTATGTTGTGCATGGTCATTACTATGTTAAATCAGATGTCTTTGGTTTTGGCGTGATAGTACTAGAGATAGTTAGTGGAAACAAAAATAGGGGATTTTCTGACCCAGAACACTCTTAATCTTCTTGGACATGTAAGCACAATGACTATCCACTTTACTACCTAGTTGAATTGTTGCATATCAGAATAGAAACAAAGTATGTGAATATTTTAATTTCCTTGGCTTCAGGCATGGAGCCCTTGGACTGAAGACAGGCCATTGGAACTAATAGATATACACTTACGTGAAAGATGCATTCCTTTTGAAGTCTTAAGATGCATACATGTGGGTTTGTTGTGTGTACAACAAAAACTAGTAGATAGGCCAGACATGTCCTCTGTCATTCCTATGTTGAATGGTGAAAAGTTATTGCCTCGGCCGAAGGCTCCTGGATTTTATACAGGAAGGTGTACTCCCGAATCATTATCACTAAATGAGATGTCCCGTACAATTTTTGAGGCAAGATAGAAAACGAAGACTCAAGTAAATGATGCGTTTAGTTTATGAGTAAAGGCAATGATATAGCTGCCAATAAGTAATGTCGATGTGAGATTACAACACAAATATCAATAAAGTACAACACAATTGATAGATAAATGAACCCCTTGAGTATGCGATCAGGGAATCCATTGTGTGGCATGTGAATAGAAAATATTTTGTAGGAAGAGACAATATACCTACTTTGATAATCGCTATGTCTTGAAGGAATTAGTCTCTAAATATCGGTTGGAAAATATCCTTAATGCAAATAAATAAAAACTGAGTACAAAGACCCTATTGATAGCATTATCTCATTTGTCTGCACCTATTGCTTGATTCTATAAAACCATGTGTCTGTGTCTTATTTGTGTACCATTCATCATTGTAATGCCATTTTCTGTTGTCCATGTTTTAGTGGCATCCATATTGAATCAATAATTATACAAGACGACATCAAACTTTACCTTCTCCTAGGTGATCATGTAAATGTTCTACACTTGTAATGGGTTGGTATTTTTCTTTCTTTTTGTGTCATGAATTTGCCTCCACTGACATTGAAACAAACCTGCTTATTCGGACAAAATTGATCATTAATTTCAGGGACTTATATGTCTGTTTCAAAAGTTTGAATCTTTTGATCACGTGATCCAAACCTGATGCTTCTATCCTTATAATGAATCTATGTTTCAAGCTCAGGGTGATAATAAAAGATGATCCATGAATATTTTTACTGGCAAATAACTACATTGCATCCACTCCTCCAGTTTGGGGATCCAAGATTAATAACGAAGCTCAAATCCCCTGCATCCAACATTTCGCAGACCAACACAATAGCATATGCATGGAACGAAAGACACTCAAAACGAAACGGGGTGCCATATCCTGCTAGTATGTGTATATCAGAGAGATTAGTGTCTCAGAATGTGAGTGTGTGGCTAGTGGCTACGTGTTAGGTGAGAGAAGATGAGTTTTTTTTTTTTTTTTTTTTTTAAGCTTTTTGTTCTCTCCCCATTTTGTTTCAGTCCCCAATAATTTGTTTAGCTTTTTTGTTTTTAATATATTTATTTTATTTTTTTTCCTTAAACACGATTTAAATCTCTTTTCAAAATTGTTGTTTGGGGCCTTTTGTATTCATCTAGTTTCTAGTACCCTTTTATTAATATTATCGTTGCTTTGCAAAAAAAAAAAAAAACTTTTTAAAACATTATCTAAATAAATTTGGAGACCAAAAATTAAATAAAAAATTTATCATGTACCAAAAATATTATTAGAGACCAAAAAATTTTAAAAAAATAGTGATCAAAATAAAAAATTAGTCATTTATCAAAGACATCAACATATTTAATCCACACAAATAA
>PYAF01002960.1:58659-70443 GCA_007407185.1 Glycine tomentella | reverse complement strand
GACCAAAAATTAAATAAAAAATTTATCATGTACCAAAAATATTATTAGAGACCAAAAAATTTTAAAAAAATAGTGATCAAAATAAAAAATTAGTCATTTATCAAAGACATCAACATATTTAATCCACACAAATAATAATTAATAATTAATTTTGTCCTTGAATTTATATTTGATTGTCATTTTAGTCCCTAAAACTAAAGAAAACTTAAATTAATCCTTGAAATTTTTTATGATTTAATTTAAGTTCCTAAAATGGCATTCTTTTTTTTTTTTATCATTTTGGTCTCTAAACTTATGTTATTATTATCACTTAAGTTCCCAAACTAGGGACCAAAATAAGAAAAAAAAAGGTTAATTTTAGGGACTCAAATTAAACTTGAAAAAAATTTCAGGGACTTATTTGAGTTTTTCTTGAGACGTTTATTTTATGGAATTATCTTGTATTGGTGAGAATATGAAGGTGATAATGTTTATTCCCATATTTGTTAGGAGGTTATCAATCAAATATTCCTGGACAATAATGAATTTAGAATCCTAGACAATTGGGAACAAATTATTTAGAAAAATAATCTAATAATAAAAAAGCATAAGAAAAAGAAACAATGAGTTCAAACACATAAAAATAAGAGTTATAAATATAAACTTTTAAGATAAATACTTATAATTTTATTAAAATAAGGGTTCAAACGTATAAAAATAAAAGTTATAATATAAATTTATAATTTTCTTCCTTGAGTTAAATATTTTACCTGAGGATTTTTAAAAAAATTGGTTTGCCTGAGATTCAACAATAAAATGTTAAGATCTAACGTGACAAAATTAAAGAGAGAAGTGTTATGAAATAGATTGATGTAATATATTTAATATGATAAATAGTAGAAACACAAACCACATATTCTTTCCGCGTTCCTTTGAAATTCTCGAATTTTTTGAAGATTTTTTTTTTATATGTGATTTACAAATTTTTTTTACAATTATGATATTAAAATCAAAAAAATTTATTGATTTTTACGAAATAACCTTAAAAGACAGAAAAAAATGAAAGTAATATTATGTAAGACGTTCTAACATGTGACAAAATGATTTACAAATTTATCACAAACTTATAAGTTTTTTATTAGAATAAATTATCTTTTTATTTTCTAAACTTGTCAAAAAATTTATTTTTTAAATTGTTGAATTTTTATTTATTTTTTTTCCTAAACATTTTTTCTATTCTTATTTTTAGTTTTTGAACTTTTTCCGTTATTATTTTTAGTTTTTTAAGAGACAAAAAATAAGGAAGTAAAAAGTTAATAGATTAAAAAAAAAAAATAAAAAAAAATCAAAGGATTAAAAACAGATAAAAATACAAAATAAAATAAAAAATTATAAAAAGTTTAAGGATCAAAAGATAATAAATCCTTGATTATATTAATACAATTAATTGGCTTGCATGTAATGTAAAAAAAAACATATTATACAAGAAGTAAAAAAAAATCTATATATGTTTTGAAAAGAATAAAAAATGTATATATATATATATATAAAAAAAAAATTTGTATTCATAAATCATATTAAATTATAATTAATATTCATATTAATATGTAATAAGATAAATTGTAAAAATATATATAAAAATCCGGATACACTGCAACGGTGTTTCCACTGGTAACAACTAACAACAGAAGAAGAAAGCGGAGAAATTGCAAAGAAAAAACGACTAAACCACAAACAGGGTCTTTAATATAAGGATTCTGTTTCTATCCCAAACCTTATCCTCGTGATTCTCACCCACACATCATTCTGATTTCTGATCAAGTTTGCTTCCACTTTTGCTAATTGCATGGCTTCCAAGACCACAATCCATTGCAGCTTCCGCGGTGAAGACACACGTAACAGCTTCACTGGTTTTCTTTTTCAATCTCTTAGTAGAAAAGGCACTATTGATGCATTCAAAGATGGTAAAGATCTCAAAAAAGGCGAATCCATAGCGCCAGAGCTGATCCAAGCCATTCAAGGGTCTCCCCTTTTCTTCATTGTGGTCTTTTCAAACAACTATGCTTTCTCAACTATCCGAAAAAAGTAACATCTCTCATTTGATTATGTATCTTAATTTGTTATATTACATATATATGCGCTTAGTCATATCATTATGTGCATGTATTTCATCCTTTCTTACTCGTAGTTTCCTCCAATTTATTACCCCTTTTTAAAACTTGAGAGAGGTTTGTTGAAGATCTAACATGTAAATTGGGTGGGAAATTTATACATGTTTAATGCAAATAGTATTTAAAAGGGAAAAAAGTACTCTGTTCATATCTTTTTTATATGCATGTACCTTCTATTTTGGTTCTCTTGAGTTGGGTGATTATTTGACATTCGTCATTTTCTATAAATGTTCATTCAGGCTACAAATATGCAGAGATTGAAGATCTTGTTGAAAAGATAACAAATATATTGGGTCACAAATTTTCATGTCTTCCAAATGATGATCTGGTTGGGATGGAATCTTGTGTTAAAGCTTTTATGTTTGGGGTCCGTTAATGACATTCAAGTTGTGGGAATTAGTGGGATAGGTGGAATAGGAAAATCAACTATTGGTTATGCTTTTTATGTAGAAATCTCTCATCAATAAGATTTTCGTTGTTTCATTGATGATGTAAACAAAATTTATCAAGATTTTGGTGTATCAAGTTTACAAAAACAATTGCAATGACTAATTCAAAGTCCCAGCCACACATTGCACGGAAATTGTCCTTTGGCACCATATGATGACCCTATAGGCTATATAATTCTCAAGCCTTGATTCTCCCCACAACTTGAGTTTCAAAGAAAACCTAATAATTACTTAGCCTAGAGATTTACAATCTATCTAAGGGAACATGTTTGTTATGGACTAGGCTACACTAGCAAGGGCATTGATAGTTCTTGATAATGTTGATCAAGTTGGACAACTAATGATGTTTACAGGGAGTAGAGATATATTGTTACGTGAATGCCTAGGTGAAGGGAGCAGAATCATCATAATTTCTAGGGATAAGCATATATTGAGGAGACATGGAGTAGATGATATTTACCAAGTCCAAGCATTGGATCACGAACATGCTGTTCAGTTGGTTTGCAGAAATCCTCTCAAAATCAATTATGTTATGACTGAGAAGGAAATATTTTTGGATAGTGCTTGCTTATTCTACTTATACCCAGTGCAATATTTTATGAAAGTTATTGATTTCCGTGGATTTCATCCTAAATATGACCTTCAAGTTCTAACTGATAGATCACTCATAACCATTAAATATGGATTGATTCATATGCATGACTTGTTGAGAGATTTAGGCAGGTATATTGTTCGAGAAAAATCACCTAGGAAGCCAAGAAAATGTGGTAGATTATGGGATTACAAAAAGATCTCCACAAAGTTATGTTGGACAATATGGTAAAATAGTTTTTGATTATAAAATCCTAGTTGCCATTTTTTCTAGAATTGGTAAATACTTAAAAAGATCTAACATTTTCATTCCCCTTTGCAATGTTGTAGGCAGCAGATTATCTTGAAGCCATGGTTATTAAAAATAAAACAACTTTCCTCAAACAACAATAAGGGCAGATGCTCTATCAATAATGATTCATCTTAAGTTGCTTGTACATGACAAAATGAATTTTTCAGGAAGACTTGATAATCTTTCCAATGAATTAGGATATCTTACTTGGAATGAATATCCTTTTGAGTGTTTGCCGCCAAGTTTTGAGCCAGAGAAACCTGTTAGGTTGCTTTTGCCTAATAGCAACGTCAAACAGCTATGGTCAAAAGAAACCTGTTAGGTTGCTTTATCTATTTTGTTTTTCTTTAGATACACAAATAAAAACCAAACTTTCTTGTGCTGTTTCCTTTTTTTTAATTAATTAAAGAGACAAAAGAAAGCCCCAGTGTCATTATTAACTTTGTCTCCTACTATTGGTCATTAATTGCAGCCTCTACAGTCTACACAATTTGAGACATTTGATTCTCCCTCATTCCAAAAATCTGATTGAGATGCCAGATATTGCGGAGGTCCTAATTCTTGAGTGGCTAGATCTCCAAGTATGTATACAACTTAGGCAGATTGATCCATCCATTGGTCTTCTAAGAAAGCTTATTTTTGTGAATTTCAAAGACTACAATAGTCTTACCAAGTTACCACATTATCATATCAGGCCTCAATTCTCTTGAATATTTGATTCTCTACGGCTGTTCAAAACTGTATAATAACCAGTTATTGAATGAACCAAAGGATGCGGAACATTTGAAGAAGATTTATATAGGTAAAGCTCCTTTTTATCCCCAATCAACACCTTCCTACTCCAGAGAATATAAAAGTTGAGTTAGCTATTTATTGCCTTCCTCGCCAATTTTCCCATGTATCTGCAAACTTGATCTAAGTTTCTCTAGTTTACTTCAAATCCCTGATGCTATCGGAAATTTATGTTGCTTAGAAACCCTAGATTTAAGTGGAAACAATTTTTCTATATTGCCCAACCTCAAGGAGCTTTCCAAACTGTTCCAATTTAACCTTACAACACTGCAAGCAGTTGAAACATTTGCCTGAGCTCCCTTCACGAATTGATTTCCCATCACCTACTTAATTGCTGCCATGGATAAATATCTATCTAGTAGAAGACATGCAGGATTATACATTTTCAACTGCCCAAAATTAGTTGAGAGGGAACACTGCTCGAACATGGGTTTTTCATGGATGATACAAATTATTCAGGTGTGCATGATCCTTCCTTCCTCCTCCCATCTCTCCTCCTAAGTTCTATCTATTTCTCTCTCATTTTTTTAGTGTCGGAATTAGGAACTAACATACAGCTGTGTCTGCAGTACATGGAGCACCACCACTACAAAAATTTTGATTACCCTCTAATGGAATTTGCAAGAATTTAAAGTGTTACTCTTGGAAATGAAATACCAAGGTGGTTCAACAATCAACATTTAGGCAGTTTAATAAGCATAGACGCATCACCCCTTATGGATGACAATAATTGGATCGATATTGAGTGCTGTGTTATATTTGTGGTATCATGAAACAGTTTTAGCTATGGGCCCTTCAAAAACAAAAGGAAGGTATCCTTTTATTATGGAGATCTAGAACTAATTTCAGACGAATCAGAACACATGTGGCTATTCTTTCAGTCAAAGACTATTCATTGAAGAATGTCAGCTGCAGGGCACATCTAACCTTGATAGCATGAAACAGGAATTTAAAGTAATTAGCTACTAGCCAGGTTTTCATGTTGAGGTGAAGAAATATGGGTATCATTGGGTATATAAACAGGATCTTGAACTATCAAACTTAACTATGATGCATAGCGGAAATTTGTTGGCTTAGAAGCAAAAGTTTTTGGAAATTGAACAAAATGAAGGAAGAAATCAAGGAAAAACAAGCAAAGGAAGAATCTCAGCAGAACGAAGAAAGGATGCTGCCAAACCCTCCCTGGAAAACTCAATCAAGTTGCTGCAAAATCAATTTGCAAATCTGGACCTATAGTTTTTAAGCCACAAACTGCCAATATATCATCAGAAATTATGCAAGCTACAAGCAAAGGAGAAATTGTAAGACTTTCATTTTTAGTTATTGATGACTCAACTAAGGAATCAGGGATGCAAATTTTGAATAAAGTTTTCGGTTGTTCCAGGATGCTGGTGTTGGTTGGCAAAAGATACTTTTCTTTTGGTAGTTGTAATGTTTATCAGATGATGATGCAATTTCTGGTATATATGTAACAAATACAAAAATGGATTTTTATAACTGCTTCTTTGTTAGTGTATCCGAATCCATATTTGAACTTATAATAATAATCATGTCTTACTCATGTCATATTACTCTTTCTTGACAGTACAAAAAGAAGAAAGAAAAGAAAAACCCTCAGGCAATCTAAGAATCAGGAAGTCATACTAAATAACTAGATTTCTGCCTAGAAGAAAAAGTGAGTAAAAATATTTTGATGCAGTCACTATCATTTCCTTCTTTCATGTCTTATGCACTAATACAAATTGAATCTATTTCAGATTTTGATCTAGACGGCTATTCTCCTGTCCTCTAACATCAAGGGTGTTTATTCTTTAAGAAAAAGTACAGAAAAAAAGGAAGCGACAGCGCCCAGCGCCCAATACTCTCCCTTATGTTACTGGAGGGGCTTGTCTCTACCCATGTTTACAGCATGTAACTTCACATAACCCTCTTCAGTCACAGAAAAAGATTTGACTAAGAAAGAAAAAGTAAGGAACAGATTTGTCATACTTATAAAGTCCAATCCTTGTTTTATCGTTTCAAATCTTAATCTTTAAATGAATACAATCTGATTTAGATTTTTCCAGCTTTATCCAATTAGTCTTCAATAAGAGAATCTGACTAAAATTATCAACAATCGGCTGTTTATTAGCATATCTTATAATTACATTACTTCTGGTCTTTTGAAAGACATTTGTGGACCTTTACATGTTTCTATGTTAGTACAGAGTTGTATAATATCTCAATCATGTATGACAACTTGAATCTAACAAATCCCACTCAATCTAATGATTGGGAAGTCTCCGAAACTTAAGAAAAAAGATTGATCTGACGGAGCAAGAAAAAATTTCTGATGCTTAAAGAGTCATTACATCTTTGTATTAATTTTTAATCACTTGATAGATACAATCTGATTAAAATTCTTATCTAGAATTTTCCAACTACAATGATCAAGAATTAGCTGTTTATTAGCTTTTGTTTCTGCTGGAATTTCTTATAATTAAAAATTGTGTAATTAAATTTTTTTATGTATTGAAAATTTTTATTCTATTAATTTTTTTTGCTGGAAGCTTACGAATTAACATATTTGAAAATACCTCGAACTCCTGTAGGGTATGAACAAAGTATATCATCATATCTCTAATGAGTGACGTACTTCACACGCGCGTTAGACATTGTTGTGAATTCGTTTTGGTATCTGTGTTGGATGATAATTTCTAAAAGGGTCTATTATCTTTTTTGTTGTAGTCAGAACTATTTTTCCATTTTATTCATCACATTCACATTCAAGTTACAACATTAATTGAGGAGATAATAAGTATATTAACAAGTCAATGACTTGTTACATCATCAAGAAGTTGATATCTACTTGTAATTTTTTTACATTATTAGTTAACATTAGTTAACATTGTTAATTAAAAATGGAGACTATAACTAGAAATATGAAAAAAGTTTAGGAATAAAAAATATAATAAACCATTGAAACAAATTTTGTTCTAGAAGTGGGCTAATAGAAATATATTATTTATGTTTGAAAACTTGAATACAAGTGTTTGTGAAGAAATGAACTTTTGGATTATACTAATCATACTAATCACAAACGAGGATTTGAATCTCCTCAGCAGCACGTTTTCTTGTTTGATTGTTGTATTAAAAGGTTTGTGCGGTTAGGCAACAAATCTCAAACATCTTTCCGTTAGCCTAGGAAAAGCTGCAGAAACAGCAATTTTAGCATAAGAAGCAGACGTACATTGTATTATAAACCGATGGTGGTGTCTTCAATGGTGTTTCTAGGTAATATAGCTCTTAAGAATCTCATTGATGTGCCGGTTGAATTTGGTCAAACTTGGTGGATTGAATGGTGCTGAACTTAGTGATGTTAGACTATGGAAGGAATTGTCGGCAAAACTTGAATCGCTTGCTCCATTATCTGTTGTTTCTTCTTTATGATTTCTCATTTCTAGGACAACTTTTTTGCATATATTCACAATGAAGTATTAACAGGTGATATGACTCTGAAATGGGCAAGTTCTTGCTTATTGGCTTCAAAATTCATGAAAGGGAAATATAAAAGAAGGGAATAAATATCGATAACCAATGCACCATGCAGCAGAAAATCACACTTTAATATGAAACGTTTTTCTTTTTGAAAAGAAACAACCAGCATGCAAACACAAAAACAGAACTAAATACATTTAGGACTAAAAAACATTAAGTGCTAATTTTGAATAGCAATATTTTAATTGGTACATCCTTCCAACATTATGTAGCAGCTAACTTTTGCTTCTTTGTGATGGCGGCAATATAAATCCCTAAGGTGGAATGCATGCATCAACTCTAACCAATTTGGATCCCTTCCAGCATAAGTCCCTACACCACATGGACTTTCCACCTTGAGCTTCTTGAGCATGCCGAGACTGTATGCATATCTCATGGAACAAATATCATTCCGTGATGAACCAGCTGAGTGATAGCAGTAAGACTTTCACAGATAACACAATTTCCCATCATTAATATATTCTCATTCTTTTAAGAATTGATAAACAAATTGTTGGATACTGGGGGAGCTTCATGAAGATTGGAAGTCTTTGATAAAAGATGAGTTTTGTGCTTTCCACATGGTTGAAAACTCGGAATTTTATTTAAAAGGAAAAACTATCTGATTGATCCATGCACTCATGCATTCACTTATTCATTCATTGATTCAACTAAGTGTCTTTTATGAAAATCAAGCAATGCTTTTAACATTTAACTAAGGTTTAAATTTGATTCAAAGGTTTTTGGAAAAATTATTTTTATACTGATGTAATCGATTACCTATCGGAATAATCGATTATTTGACATTTGCTTTCATATAAACTGCTTTGTTGAACACTTTAATCGATTACCAATAGGTAGTAATCGATTACAAAGCTTTACATTGCTATACATGATTTTAACATTCTCTGGAAGAATCAATTACCAATAGGTAGTAATCGATTACACAGGCTTAACTGAAAAATCTATCTTCTTGTCTTAATCGATTACCAAATGTTGTAATCGATTACATAGCTCATTTTGTTTTATAAAGCTTTTCATGATTTAATCGATTACCAAATAATCGTAATCGATTACATAGTGTATTTGATAATTTGAAGCTTGTTGTCTTAATCGATTCAAAATGGAATAATCGATTATTTTGCTCGTTGCTCATGTCTAGAATCTTGTAGAACACTTTAATCGATTACAAGGTTATTTTAATCTATTGCATGAGCGTTTTAATCGATTATTAGGCGCGTTTAATCGATTACTGACAGTTACAAAAGTTTGTTATAAATAGAACCAAAGCTCAGCTGGTTTTGCAACTTGTTCAATTCGTATTCTGAGTATACACAAGCTTTCTAAACACGTTCAAAGTGATTTTTCTGAGTTTTATGAGTTCTTGCATCAACTAAAACACTCATGGATTTTTGAGTGATTCTTTAAAGCAAGAAGTTTCTTTCAAAGGTTTAGGAAGAAGAATGTTCAGAGTTTGTTTTTGTCTTTCAACCTGAATTGCTCATTCATATGCATGTCATTCACTGGATCATCAGGTTGTTTCTTTCCTTAACTCATTGATTGTAATTTTGTTTATAAATTTGTTGAGATTGGCTATTGAAATAGGATTCTTATAGCTTGGGACTAGAGAAGGGTTCTCTAGCATAAAGATTAGAGTAGCGTTCTCTGAATCTTTCCTTAGAAGTCTAATAGGGTTTTAGATTTCTGTTCTTTATCTAGGGTTGATAAAGGGGAGGTTCTTGTAAAAGCTTGTAAGAATATTTTATAATAGTGGAACTCTAATTCAATATGAATTAGAAGAAACTGGATGTAGCTTCAGGTTTTGAAGTGAACCAGTATAAATTGCTTGTGTTCTTATTTCTATATCTCTATTCTCATCTTATTCATTGATCTTTAATTCTTTGAACATATTCATTGTTCAACAAGTTCTATTTTGATCTATTGAATTCTTGGGCTGAGCTATTTGATTGAGTAAAAGGTTTCTTGGTTTTGAAAGTGATAAAGATCCTGAAACTCTGATTTCAAGTTGATTTTAAAATATCAAGGTTCAACCAATTCACCCTGTCTTGGTTGTTGTGAAGTATTCCTATTATTTTCAATTGGTATCAGAGCTGGTTCTTGAGAGTTATTCAAGATCACTAGTTTTTATTCAAAAAGAAAAATGAATACCTCACAAATAACCTTCAAGGAAGGTGCTTCTTTAAATAGACCTCCTATGTTTGAAGGGGAACATTTCAGTTTTTGGAAAAATAGAATGAAAGTCTTTATTCAATCAAATGACTAGGTGCTTGGAATGCTCACTACTACAACTCATACATTTAAAGTCGATTATTTTAGGCATACAAAGAAGGTTTTACAACCGTCTTTGTAACTAGACGTCATGGAAAAGAGGCCACTTTCAACGACGGTTGTCGAAAGACCATCTTAGAAACCATTGTTTACATTTTTTTTAAAACAAGACACTACAACGACAATTTTTAACAAAAACCGAATTTGAATGGTTATATTGAAAGATGGTTTTTACCTTAAAAACCGACTTTGAAAATAATTTATTTAAAAAAAAAGTTAAAGGAAAAAATTATCAGGTCGGTTATTCAAAAAAATCGACTTTGAATGCAAGATACAAGGACGGTTTGTATATAGAAATCGACTTTGAAAGTAATTTATTTTAAAATATAAAATGAATAAAAAAGGATTTAGGTCGGTTATTTAAAAAAATCGACTTTGAATGTACCATACAAGGACGGTTTTTACATAAAAACCAACTTTGAAACACAATTATTTTTAAAAAAAAGTTATGAAAAATAATTTAGGTCGGTTATTTAAAAAAATCGACTTTGAATGTACCATACAAGGACGGTTTTTACATAAAAACCGACTTTGAAACACAATTATTTTTAAAAAAATAGTTATGAAAAGTAATTTAGGTCGGTTATTTAAAAAAACCGACTTTGAATGTACCATACAAGGACAGTTTTTACGTAAAAACCGACTTTGAAACACAATTATTTTTTTAAAAAAAAGTTATGAAAAAAAATTTAGATCGGTTATTTGAAAATATCGACTTTGAATGTACCGTACAAGGACGGTTTTTACATAAAAACCGACTTCGAATTTCATTTATTTTAAAAAAAAAATTGAAAAAAAAATTTAGGTCGGTTAGCTCAAAAAAACCGACTTTGAATACTAGCCTACAAAGACGTGGGATTTGTAAAATTACAGATTTTCAGATTTTTCTTTCAAATTCATTTCCCAGGTATAGTTTGCTAAAGTCGCTATAATATGAAGATTCACACATCACATAGAGTTTCTTTATGCAACCATTTTCAGTCAATGCCAGAAGTTTGGTTCACACGATACACTATTTAGTAATTACAACCATAACTTTGACATTTTACTAATTAGAAACATTATAGTTTATGTATTTGTCTGACTTGATGCTACCACATCCTGCATATCATCACGAATTTTATTGAAATCAGCTTTCACTTTGCAAGGATGTTTTATTATGTCGAAAAACATAAATTTATGTTAGTGAGTATTTTTACAAGCTTTACTGAACATTAAATGTCACGTAATAATCCGTCAAACAAATGTGTGCATATATATGCATAATCTACACTATGGTTACAAATTTAAAGAGTAGTGACCAAACCTCAACAGGTTTTAGTACCCCTTCCATTGCTTTTCGTACATTGTCAATTTATTCATAAATGACTCTGTAATCTAACCTCAACACTTTTGTTTTCTGCATAGCTTGTCATAGAGGCTGGTGCTTTCACATTCAATCCCAAAATGATGGCCTTGCTTGCAACTGCAAGGTCCACATGACTTGTGTTTACATCATCTGTTGCTTCCAACAAAAACTTCATATTATAAATTTGTTGTGGTAGAATGTCCAGCGCTTTTCTGACAGCTTCACCCAAATCCCTAACCATTAACAACAACAATGACATTAATTGCAGTGGAAGCAATAACAAAGTCATGATCCATA
>PYAF01002960.1:21141-49525 GCA_007407185.1 Glycine tomentella | reverse complement strand
AATATATATTTAAATTCTAACAATCTTACTAAATGGTGATTTTAATTTGCTAAAACTTAGAATAGCTTAAATGGAATTTTATTTCAAAATGTGTATTAAGTGCTAAAAATCCTTCTAGATAGTGAAGTATAATTTTCTAAGCATCCTTAAGTATCTCCTTAAATCCATATTCAATAAATAAAATATTGGGGTGTTACATCGTTGTGATTCCTTGACCCATGTTTCGATGTATTTTTGACACTCTTCACTTCTTTCCTTTACGCAATGTATCGATTGAGGCTCAAGAAATCCATAGACCGATCCATGCCCTAAGCTTGTAGTTTGTTCTTCCATAAACCTAATTTTAGTATATGACAACTCAAAATAAAACATCATTCCAAGATTAAATGGTGAATAAATCTTATTTAGTACAGCACATCGTTAAAATTAATGTACTTACATCATCCACAACTGTAGGTTTGAAATGTTTAAACATTTGTCACCTGAAACAATTTCGTTCACATCAGAAAAGGTGATGAAGAATGATGTCACTGCATTCGGGAGACCAAATTTAGCTCCATCCCACACCAACTCCACCGGCTTCTTGTAAAAATCAAATAAGTTTTGAATGAGGTCGCCCAATGGGTCATCTCCACAATCAGTGTCCAACATTTTAACCGCTTCATTGGAATTTTTTGTACCCAACTGTGAATCCTATCATTGTAAATAACCACAGCAACTGAATTAAATATTGAACTCGTAACATAAACAACACATTACTTTCTAATTCAAAAAACTTGTAATATAAATGAAAAATTGTATTCATGAATACCTGGGGAGGCACAAGCCTGACAAGATGCATGGGCCACGCAACAAATGTGCTAAGGGTATCTCTCATATATTGGATTTCAAAGCACGGGATAGGGACTTCAACATCCCCATCAATAATTTCATTGACATTAACTCTGAGGACATCATCTGCATAAGCGACATTGTGTATGGTGGACACCCGGTGCTCAACTTTTCCCATGTCAACCAGCTTGGTAGTTTGATCACACACCACATGTAGTCCCATGGTAGGTACCACATTGGTGACATGGTCTTCAGCTGATGGATTCGCTGCTGGATCAGCACAACTCCCCTTTGTGCTGACATGTGCAACTATTTGCTGAAAATCCACGTCACCCGGAAGGGACGGTGGTGATGCAATTTGGGACAACTCCATTTTGATTTCCTTCTTCAACTCTTCTTTCATTGTTGCCTTAACCTCTTGTGTGATTTTTTCAATTGTTTTTTTGGTGACTTCTTCTTGTTCTCTCACTCCATTCTTCTTTCATATTTTGAATCAGGTCTGCCACCTCTGCTTGACTGATGGATGGCAAAGAACTACCAGAACTACGGGATGCCTGTCCAAAATACTGGCGTATGGTGACACCAGTCCCAGCTACACGAACACGACCAGGGTGCTCAGGTCTTCCTAGTGCAGTGTTTAAAATATCATTTCGATCGTGGGGTACAAAGGTTCCCTGTGTTGTTTGTTCTTCTAACGAGTCCTGCATTACCAATTACATGACAACCATAAAAATCATAACATCGTTTACCATACATTCATGATATAACACAAAAATATGATATTAACTCACTATTCTATCAGCTATTTCTTGGCTCGCCGAAGATGTCATTCTTCCATACTTTTTTGTTCGAGCCATCTTCCACTTAACATGCCTTGCAATTGGAGAAGGTGGCTCATCTACCAATGTAGGGTTCTCGGTGTATTCGACATCGTGTTGTCTTTTCTTGATCTTTTCTTCCATCAGTTTTTTTCTAGCTCATACCCCCTCAAGATAGGACGTGTGGGCAATCATTGAACTTCTGAATTTCCTGTGCCTTTTTTCTAACCCCCTGTGTACAACATAAAATATGACACGACTTAAACATTTAAGTGAGTGAAAATGACTACTAATTGATAAATACTTCGATCACTTTTAGTAACCAGTTGTGTAACCTACCAATTAGGATTTTCCTTGCTTGCTGCAAATGCCTCCCAAGTTTCTTGATCCAGCCCATACTTAACACAAGGAAGGTCTTTATCTTCACCCTGTTTATCACCACATATGTATTTACATGTTAGGGGAGACTTAAATTGCCTCCATCTGGTGGCCACAGATGACATCACCTTCTTCCTCACTTGAAGTGGTTCCGGAATGTCAAATTTTCCCTGCAACAACAACAACAACTCACATTAAGATAAAGAATTTTGTGGCCCAGCTAATTTACTCAGCTAAATATGAAACAAACAAATTTTTTGTTAAATACCAAAATATCTTCCCATATTAGCTGCTTAAGATTTGCCAGCACATCTTTCCAATTTTGGTGGATTATAGAGATTTTTTCTCATGCTACAACTCCTATGTAGCTGTGGAACTTGTGTTTGTGGGGCCCAGATCCTCTCCCTGTTTGAGGATTTACTTGAACGGTTGGTCTATGCTACTCCAAGTTCCGTGATGTCAAGCTTCTTAGTCGCGTTGATTGCCTGCTCTTTCTTGAAGGACACTCAAAATGCTCACCGGAAGGAGGAGGGAACCGCGGTGGTGTTGCCATTACTTTCTGAAAAAACAAAATAAAATCAATGAAGTTGACAACATTTTACAAGAAAGCTACATATAATGCAAAATAAACAATTCAGTATTACCCTTAATGGAAGGTCAAAATGTGATTTCATAAAGAATAAAAATTCTTTGACATTCATTAATTAAGATTTGTTGTTTTCCTACAAGCCTTCTTCATGATCCGTACGATTTACATGCTCATCATCCACCATATGTTCGTCACCAATGGCAGATATTTGCCTAAACAATGACGGTACCTCATGTTTGTCTTGTGGAGGTTGTTGACTGTCATCGACTATGCCAGTTGTTCTTCCTTGAATGACCACAGACAACTGTGAATTTGAAGGATCCTGCACATAAACGACTTGTCTAGCTTGTTCAGCCATGATGAAAGCTCATCCTTGTAACCCAATTTATCAAAATCAACTATCGTAAAACCCAATTGGTCTACATGAATGCCAGTGTTTCCGTTAACCCAATTACACTTAAAGACCAGCACTCTGAATTCATTATAATCTACTTCCCATATTTCTTCAATGACACTAAAGTAAGGCATCGAAGCTCGAATTTGCTTTTTATCTGATGCACTAGAGAAGTGTTCCGAAAAAGCCTCACACTGACACCACTATTTTGTACATAACTTTTATCATCCTGTGCTTTTGTGTAAAAGGAGTAGTTGTTGATATCGTATCCCTTCCAAGTAGGGACATTAAGGTTTGGGCCCAACGCAAGTAAAGTTAACTTTCTTGAAGCATTTACATCTGCAAGGATTTTCTCTCTGAACCACTTAATTAAAGTCTTGTTAAGCTCTTGCACTGCCTTTATGATGTTCAACTTTGGGTGCAAATCTGTGGTGTGTTGTTTGTGCATATCAATGTAAGGCAAAACCTCTTGTGTGTTATTCAGAATATACAAATGTGCTTGTTCAACCTGTTGTCGGGTCATGGTGACGACATTGAAGCCTCGTGTACCGTAGCCTCCCTCGGATAAGTCATGACTCATCTGTGGAATCCCAACAGGTTTAAGTGCATCCACGTACTCTGAACAAAACTCAATACATTCTTCAGCAACATACCATTCAACAATTGAAGCTTCTAGTCGGTAATGATTTTTTGTGTAACCTTTGAAGACCTTCATCTATCGCTCAACAGGATACATCCATCGTAAAAAAATTGGACCACATAACCTTATCTCCCTAACAAGATGGACAATTAAATGCACCATTATGTCAAAAAATGAAGGCGGAAAAAACATTTCCAATTGAGTAAGCACAATGGCAGCCTCATTTTCTAGGTCATCCAGCTGTGTAGGGTCAATAACTTTGCTACAAATTGAATTAAATAGAAAACATAGACGAGTAATGGAAACCCTTACTTTGTCAGGCAAGGTACCTCGAATGGCTATGGCCAACAATTGTTGCATTAAAATGTGGCTATCGTGAGATTTCAAGCCTACCAATTTCAGCTCCTTCATGGACACAAGGCTCTTGATATTTGAAGAGTATCCTTGTGGAACTTTCAAAGTTCGCAAACAATGAAAAAAACTTTTTTTCTCCTTTGTTGACATGGTGTGACATGCTGGTGGCAAATAAACTCGACAACCCTCTGATATGGGATGCAATTGTTGACTTATACCTAATTCAACCAAGTCTTGTCGACTTTTCAAACCATCCTTAGTTTTTCCTTTTATGTTCAGTAAGGTTCCAATTAAGTTGTCGCATACATTTTTCTCAACATGCATGACATCAATGCAATGTCTCACTTCTAGATCAGACCAGTACGGAAGATCAAAGAAAATTGATCTCTTCTTCCAGGTATTCTTTTGTGTAGCTTCCTTCTTTTGTGTCTTCCCAAAAATAGTGATAATGTCCTTCACCCGGTCATAAACTTGCTTCCCAGTTAACGGTGTAGGTGCAATTTCAGTCTCCTGCCGTCCATTAAAAGCTTTTTTCAATCGCTTATATGGATGGTAAGGTTTGAGAAATCTCCGATGTCTAGTATAAATTGTTTTATTTCCATGTTTTAGTTGCAGGTAGCTTGTTTGTTTCTCGCAGATAGGACAAGCGTGATGGCCCTTCACACTATAACCACTCAAATTCCCATATGCGGGAAAGTCGTTAATGGTGCAAAAAACCATTCCACGCAACAAGAGACTTTGTTTGGCATTTGCATCGAACACTTCAACGCCCTCAACCCACAATTTTCGCAAGTCTTCAATCAACGGACTTAGATAGACATCAATATCATTGCCTGATTGTCTTGGACCAGATATCATCATAGCCAGCAAAATGTATTTCCGCTTCATGCATAGCCAAGGAGGGAGGTTGTAAATCATCAACAACACTGGCCATGAACTGTGGTTGGTACTTAAGCTACCAAAAGGATTCATACCATCTGAAGCAAGAGAAAGCCTTAGGTTTCTTGGGTCTGACCCAAATTCTGGGTATAAACAATCAATCGTCTTCCATTGGGGAGAATCAGCAGGATGCCGTAGGAACCCATCAACTAGTCTTCATTTTGCATGCCAACTAAAATGTTTGGCATCATTTTCATTAGAAAACAAAAGCTTAAATCTTGGAATAATTGGCAAATACCAACAAACTTTTGCTGGGCACCGGTTCTTTGGTGTTGCATCATTACCAGTATCGTCTTCCTTCACTTTGTATCGGGAAACCCCACACGTGGCGCAATTGCGCAGTGTCGCAAAGTCACCCCGGTACAACATACAATCATTAGGGCGGGCATGTATTTTCTGGTACTCCAAACCCACTGGACATAATATCTTCTTTGCGTCATAGTGATTTTTCGGGAGAACGTTGTCTTCAGGAAGCATATTTTTCAACAATTGTAGCAATGCGGTGAAGCTTTTGTCACTCCACCCAAATCTTGCCTTCAAGTTCACCAAACCTAGCACAGCTAACATCCTTATGAATGTTGTGCACCCCGGATACAATGGCGTATTTGAATCACTTTCTAATTGGTCACAGTAAGGTGCATGTACTTGACGAAAACCCTCTTAGCCAATATCACGTATCATTTCTTCCAACCGACACCCAAATACTTCGTCATGAGATACAGTTGGAGACATTGATGGCACGTCTGACAGTTCTCCATGCCAAATCCATTTAGTATAACTTTGGATTATGCCGTCACATATAAGATGTGACCTAATCTCATTCAATGATTGTCTTCTTCCATTTGCACACTTAACACAAGGGCAGAAGAATTTACCCCCCAATGATGGTGCATTAAGTTCAACAAATTGCAAGAAGTATTCAACCCCATTCTCATAGTCTTCAGTGATACGTGGTTTTTTCATCCAACTGCGATCCATGTTTACTCGGCTGGTATATTAACAAGGTTATCCATCATGCGAAAACATTGCACCTACTTCATTGAAGGTGTGGCCCTATCCCATTCAGGAAGATTTAATTTTTGAACCTATTTTATGTGTCGAGGTGAACTATGGGTTGTCCAGTTTAACAAAATTTTGGCAGTATTTCACCTCCATCTCCAAGTACACCAAGTGAAACTAGTGACATTAAGTCACGACATCTCATATGTGCACCAAGAGATAAAAGCAAGATGCATTTATCCAAAATTAAAATTTCATCAAAATAAAAAAACCACCGTTCACTTCAACACATGAATTAGGCACAAAAATAAAATCTTCCCAAACTGTCCAAACAGACAATTCAAGGTCCAATACAATGATTAATACAAACTATCCGTATTAATCATTGTACTAAATCTTGAATGGGACACTAAGGTTCACTAAAAATTGAGATAACTTTAAAACAAGGTATAACACATGTTACAAGTAAGTGTGATATGCAAAAATGTGTACGAAAGAAACACGAACCTTGTCCCGTGGGAACAAACAACAATAGCAACCTCCTTGATGGCAATTTAAAGGAATCCACAACTTTTATAGACAATAATAAATTATGTTGGCTTCGATGCTGACTAACATCCCTTGCAACAAGATGACTTACACGTACCTGCAAACAAAATAAATACATAAGTCTGATGTTACGAGCATATTAACTTGCATTGTTAAATTAGCATGAAACTATAATTTCATTTTATAGCATAGATGACATTCCATTTGCTAAAATGATGAGTGACAATGGGTATTTGTTGTTGGTGCAGGGTCCTAACAAAGCAGAACATAACATTAACAGTGATAAAACATACCTCAAAATATGGAGTATATGATTGATAGTTTGGGCTGATGTAGGTGCAGTGGTATACAAGGAGTTTGTTTTGTTACCACAATAACCCTTTAGGAGCTAACCGAGTGAACACATTGCTGCAAAAAAAAAAATGGAGTATAATAACTTTATTAATGAAATTTGTACCAACAAATTTCATTGCCTATTGAGACAAAGATGTAAATGAAGAATATTAAATACCATGCACAACGAATATGATATCCATTGAGTTGGAAGCAAAGACTGCAACTGTCAGCGGGTAGTGGCAGACATTTCAAGTACCTACATGGGAATTCATAAATTGATGTAAATATAAAACCAAATAATAGAATAATGTTGACCATCAAACACTCGTAAGTGAAGATTATCAATGGTAAGTCTAAGTGATGTAGGATATGATAAGAAAGTTCATAAAACAGAATTGGATGCAGTTGACATTTTATACATTATACCATTAAGTCAATGGATATCACGATAGTTAATTGGTAAAATATAAAATAGTATAAACAATTATGTGGGTGTATCATTAATTGGTAAAATATAAAACAGTATAAACAATTATGTGGGTGTGTCATTAATTGGTGAAGGGCTTGTAGAATAGAGGAGAAATACTTCAAGATTGTTAAATCTGAAAAGTAGAAATCGAAACAAAAAGATTAGAAAAATGGTGGAGCAAATATGTTAAAGATCAGACTTTATCATAAGAAAAAATAAATAATAATTTCATGTGTAGTACATCTTTGATATGAGTTTTGTTATGTATGAAGCCTAGCTAGGACCCAACCCGAATCCAATTGCGGCTCCTCTAAAATGTTTACCATGCAAATTGTTAAGAACAACGTATAATTTCTCTCTTCGAATCTGGGCCTCTAGCATAGAACTCCAGTCCATCCTTTAAATAGTGCTATTTGGGTGTAATGTAACAAATGCGTCTAAATAAACTTGTGGCAACGTTTAATCATGTCTTGTAAGTTTGCACTAAAACGTTTACAACTGCTGCACACAATAGGCCTTGTACTTATTCAACTTTAGTCTGGGGGTGATTCTTTAACCCTTATCAAATACAACACTTCTTGTTGATGTATCAAGGCTACTATTCAAGTCCTATTTAGTAGGAGTTGATAACTTTTTGTTTTCTTAGTCAGTTTTATCGTGTAAGAGTGTTTATCTCATTTTGTTATTCAGTTAGTGTGTTGCTGATTTTGTGGACTAAGATATTAATTTAAAACTGTACAACAGGTGGTTATAAAAAGGATTAGCTTGTATTCAATTTTATCATCTTGTGAATAAAATACAGTTTCATATATATATATATATATATATATATATTCTTCTACAAATATCAACATTGGTATGAAGAGCCTTGTTGATCTTAAGGGGCTGTGAGTGACTTGTGAAATTGATTGACAGGAGTGTCAGCATCTGCATCCAAAGAAACTAAAGGCAACATGAAGGCAGGATCGAGTGGTAAAAAATGAATGGCTCCACCAGCGTTTGATGGAGAAAATTATCAACACTGGGCAGTGACAATGCAAGCCTATGTAGAGTAATGTGATTTTTGGGAAGCTGTGCAAGAAGATTATGAAGTTGCTCCCGTTCCTGAAAATCCAACTGTCAATCAGATCAAGTTTCATAAGGAGATGATAACAAGGAAACCAAAGGGAAAGTCTTGTTTATATGCTGCTGGCTGACCTGCCATTTTGAACAGAATTATGGCTTGTAAATCAGGCAAAACTATTTGGGACTTCCTCAAGGCTGAGTATCAAGGAGATGAGAGGATCAGAAGCATGAAGGGGCTGAATCTGATCAGAGAATTTGAGCTGAGACAATTAACGCATATTCTGATAAGTTTATAAGTATTGCGAATGAAGCAAAAGTTCTAGGCACTGACTTCTGTGATAATAGGGTACTGCAAAAGATTCATGTCTCCTAGCCTGAGGTGTTTGAGGCAACCATTGCATCTTTGGACAATACCAAGGATTTGTCTAACATCAAGTTGGCAGAATTGCTAAGTTCTCTACAAACACAAGAGCAGAGAAGGTTATTGAGGCTTAAAGGAAGTACAGAAGGAGCTTTATAGGCCAAACAACAGCAAAATGTAGGAGGCAAAGGCAAGAACTGAAAAGGGAATAAATGAGACGGCAAAAGTGGATCACAAAGTGATACAGTAGAAAATAGTTGGAACAAGTATTCCTCATGTAAGCACTGTGGAAAACAGAATCACCCACACTTGAGGTGTTGGAAGAGGCCACATATAAAGTGCAGAAAATGTCATAGAGTTAGACACATTGATATGTTTTGCAAAGAGGAAGGATATCAACAGCAAGGTGAGGCACATCAACCAAGTCCAGCATGAGGCAGATCAACTGTTTGGTGCCTCTTGTTTCTCCTATAGTACTACATGTGACAGTTGGAACCTTGATAGTGGCTGCACAAACCACATCACAACTGATGAAAAGCTATTTAGAGATCTTGAGAAGTCATTGAAGTCAACAGTGACAATTGGAAATGGGGAGTTCCTAAAAGTGAAAGGTAAAGGGACTGTGTGAATAAAATACAGTTGATGCTTGTATTCAATTTTCAACCATGTTATGAATAAAATACAGTTCATGCTATCATTATTTTTTTTGTCTTCTACAAATATCAACACTTCTCAACTGCCGTTTGATCATGAAACATGGTTGGAGGAGCCCAATAACTTCTCAATTTAATGGCAGGGGTAGAAATGAAGGTACAAAAAAGGCCCAAACTTTACCCACTAAGTTAATCTTTTAATTAAGTTGACCTCCAATCCAACTTTTTTTTCCAGCAACCTCCAATTCAATTTATACAACTAAGGTTATAAGTCTGACAAATTTAGATCATTTGGAATTCAGATGTAACTGCACCTTCTTGCAGTTGTAATCCCACGATCCTACTTTTATAAGAGACATATATATATCACATTCATGTAAGTGCCGGATAAATTTTTTTAACAGTTGAGAGCCTCAGATATTGTACATCATTTTTTTAATTCTAGTATTGTAGGTTAACATTTAACCTGTAGATCTAACTTACAAAAATAAGATGAATTGTTTCTTGTCAAAAGACAAAGGTAGTTAGAACATAGCCAACATGAAAGAGAGACAAATGGAAACTCCCAATAGAAGTTATAAATCTTTGGAACTTGGCAGCAGAAGTTGATGGAGATAGATTAGGTTGTCATTGGAGAATGATATCAGTACAATAACATTGTGAAATTAAAAGAATCAAATAAGAAAGATCATAGAATACATACGATATAATTGACATGTACATTCTGGAAAAAAAAAGTATGTATCTATTGGATACAAACCTAACACAAGAAAGGTGACACAAGGAAGGTTTTCCCTAAAGGTCACACAAGAAAGCTTAATTAAAAGATCAGACTTTATCATTGCAACAAAGGTCACACAAGGAAGGTTTTCCCTAAAGGAAGGCCAATGAAGGAAACCAATATAGATCAAAGAACTATGCAACCATTGTCCACACTATTGGGTATGAATCTGCTGAAGCATTAGCAGTTTGAAATGAAAGTACAAACTTAGAATGGATAATGGATTTAGGATGTACATGACAACAAAAAGATCATGATGTGAATAAATATATGATCCTGCAGAAGGGCTAGTTCTTTTGGGAGACAATAAAGTATGCAACATTGAAGGAATTGGATCAATCAGATTGTAGTTCCATGATGGTATGGATACAATACTCGAAGAAGTCAGGTATGTGCCTTAATTGGCAAGAAACTTGATATGTATTGGTCTGTTTGATTAAAAACAAAAAATATATGTTCAAAGGGTCAAATGGAATTTTGAATGTTGTCAACGATTCAATAACTGTAATGAAAATCATCATGAAAAATGGCTTGTATGCAGTCGATGGTGAAGTTGTTATTGGCTCAGTGGCTACTTTACTTTTGTGCTAACTAATTTGAACTTCCTAATAGTTCATGAAATGAAATTTATCTTCAAATTTGGTGTAGCCTTCATTGTAATTTCTTAACTAATGCATACTCGTTGACTGCATGAATTGTTAAAACTAATGCTCTGCATACAGGGTTGGTGAAAAACAATTGTGTTGGGAGTGGACAAGCCAGGATCCAAGTTTAATGTCGATATGACAACCATTTTATGCTGTGTGATTAATTCTAATATACAAGTGATTTCCAAAGCATTCCCAACAGTGTTGCAGTGCGGTAGCGCCCTAATTCTATAACTTTTTTTTTACTGCGTTGGCCTAGCAAATAATTTGAACTTAAAACAAAATTCATTGATCTGTAAATTTACTTATTTGATTCAGTGACTTGAAATAAATCACTTGATAATATTGGTATGAAATTTCATTACACAAACAAATAAGATAACAACTATAAAAACAAAATACATTCATACTGATAAACACATATAATACAATACCATATGAAACTAATGCATTCGTTGTCAATTAGCATGGGTTCTGTTATTTGTTCTTTTCAACTACAATGTATAAGCACACTTTCAACAAGTCTCGCGAGCCATTGTGGTTTCTCAGTCATGAAAACATTATATCCCAAAAGCATTCCAAATAGTAACCCAAATGCATATGCCTAACAATGATTAACAGTGTGGACGTATGGCGTTAATAGATACGGGTATTAACGAGAGGTCAAGATACTAGTGTTCTAAGGTTCAACCAAAATGTTCATATTTTTGTTTTCACCATTCAAACACATTTTGCTATACCAAAGTGGAAAAAAGTCTGGAATTTGGTACCATACAAATTACATTTGAAGCTATTACCTGAAAATCAATGAACCCTAGCTCCCTGGCCCCGTAGACTTTTATTTGTACTCGCCATCGGAAGCAATCATCCACAAACTGATGGAAGTTACCTTTATCTTCATGGACGCGGCGGCGATAACACGATGTTCCAACAAGCAACTTCCTCTAACCCCAAAGAAGAACAATGAGTGAAGAATGAAGGCGTAAAAAGGGTCAGAAATTTAGCAATGACATTGAAACAGGTAATGCATCTTACCTTTGCTTCAATGGTGACAGTGGTCGTTCAGTACTATCACAGTGCTCTTCGTGACGAGGCTTGCGAAAAAAATGGCCGACAATGTTGGTGGTAAGTGAGACAGGGTCGCGCAATTGTACAAAAACAAGGGAAAGGAAAGTAAATTGATTTTTATTTAAATGAAAAATAATCAAAGTTGGTTTTTACTAAATCGACTTTGAATTAATGAAAACAATGACGATTTTAGGATAACCGTATTTGTATTATGATAAACAACGACGGTCGTTATATTAACCGACTTCGTTAATGTATTAGTGTTCAAATAATTACAAAAATGCCACCGATTCTTCTACCAGGTCGGTTTTTGAGCAACCGTCTTAAATAAGCTAAAATGTACATTTTGTAGTAGTGGCTATAGAAAAGGGTCCTTTTATTCCAAAGAAAATTGTTGCCAATGAATTGATTCCCAAAGAATGGGATAAGATGACTGATGCTGAACAAAAGGTTGTCCAATATGATTTCAAAGCAAAAAATATGATCACCTCTGCACTTTCCTCTGATGAATTTTTTAGAACAGTGAGATGTACAAGTGCAAAAGAGATATTGGAGATGCTGCAGATTACTTATGAAGGAACTGAAGAAGTCAGGAGGTCAAGGAAGCATGCATTGATCCATGAGTATGAGATGTTCAAGATGAACACCAATGAAAGCATTTCTCAGTTGCAGACAAGATTCACTCATATTGTCAACCATCTATTAAGTCTTGGAAAGATCTTTGATACTGAAGAATTGAACATCAAGATCCTGAAGTGTCTAACAAGGCCTTAGCAACCAAAGGTGACAACAATCAAGGAATCCAAAGATCTATCAAAGATGTCCATGGCTACACTATTTGGTAAGCTACTTGAGTATGAGCTTGAAATGTCTCAACTAACTTGTAATGAAGATGCAGGAAAGAAAAACAGAAGCATTGAATTAAAAACTGCAACTTCAAAAGCTGAAAAAGAGGATGAAACAAGTGATGAGGAAGAAGATGACAACATGAACTTAATTATCAGAAAATTCAGCAAGTTCTTGAAGAAAAATAAGAACAAAAGGTTCACAAAGATCAGCAAGAGCAACAACAACAACAACAACAACAACAATAGCAACAAGAAGATTGACAAACAATTTTACATGTTTTGAATGTGGAAAACCTGGCCACATCAAATCTGAGTGTTCAATCTACTTGAAAAGCAATAAGGAAAGAACAAGATGAGGAAGGAAGGGAAATCTAAAAGAGCCTACATAGCTTCGGAAGATAATGAGTCAACTACTTCAGAATCTTCAACTGAAAATGAAGAAGCCAACATGTGTCTCACTTCCATAATCAATGAAGAAGATGATGATCTCTCATGTGTTGCAACTGAGGTAAATTCTGAATATGATCAAGCTATTAGTGCTTTCCATGAAATGCCTGAATAAGCCAAAAAACTTACAATATCCAATAACAAGCTAAAAGGAAATCTCAGATGGCATATTGCAAAGATTACTGAATTGCAAACATATATTTGCAAATTGAAAGAAGAAAATGAAAAACTTGTTTCAAGTTACAATTTGAATGGATGTGTATGTACCTCTTCCTCTACAAGTGTTGACAAGTATAACTTGCTTCAAAAAGATTTTGATGACTACAAAATTAGTCAAGGAGAAAAATATATGACAAGTTTATCTGAAATCAGCTATTTGGTTGATCTTTTGAGAAAGTTATATAGAGGAAAATGCAACTTGGATGAAATGCTAAGTGTGCAAAGGTATGCTGGAGATACTTCTGGTTTGGGGTACAAAAAGGGCTCAAAATATGCTGGAAAAACAATAATTATGCCTCCAAAACAGAAGAATTAAAAAAGGTATAATAACTCAAAGATCAATCAAAATGCTTTCCTTAGAAAATCATCAAAATCTGTGATATGCAACTATTGTATGGAAAGAGGACATAAATCTTACAAATGCTATGCTAGGAGATTCTATGTGCCTAATGGAGATTGTATTTGGGTTCAAAAGAAAAAGAAAGCAACTAACCCCTATGGACCCAACCTCAATTTGGTACTTTCCCTTGTAAATTGATTTGATTTTTGCAGGTATGTCTAAGAGCTAGATCCTCAACATGGTACCTTGACAGTGGATGCTCTAGACATATATGACTAGAGACATGTTCATGCTTACAAACTTAACACTTAAAGATGGTGGATATGTCACTTATGGGGATAATAATAAAGGCAAGATCATTGGAGAAGGCAACATTGGAGATAGCTTCAAAACAAAGATAAAGAATGTTCTTTATGTAGAAGGTTTGAAGCATAATCTCTTAAGTATAAGTCAACTCTATGACAAAGGATTTAAAGTCACATTCAATGAAAACTACTGCATGATTTGTGATGGGAAAAGTGGTGAAGTAATCCATATAGGTAAAAGGAAAGGTAACATTTACTTACTTTCAATTGACCATGCATTCTTCCATAACACTTCTTGTCTTATAAGCAAGATCGGTGAATCTTGGCTATGGCATAGAAGGGCTAGTCACATAAACATGCACCACATAAACAAGCTTATTAGAAAAAATTTAGTAATTGGATTGCCCAAACTCAAGTTTGAGAAGGACAATCTTTGTGATGCTTGTCAAAAGGGAAAGTAAATCAAGATCTCTTCTCAAAACAAAAACATTGTTTCCACCTCTAGACCACTTGAATTGCTTCACATTGACTTGTTTGGTCCCTCTAGAACAATGAGTTTAGGTGGCAATTATTATGGGCTTGTTATTGTGGATGATTATTCTAGATTCACTTGGACTCTGTTTTTGAAATTCAAAAGTGATGCTTTCCTTGAATTTAGAAAAATGGCTAAACTTGCACAAAATGAGAAATGTAGCAAAATTATCTCAATAAGAAATGATCATGGTGGTTAATTCCAAAATGAACATTTTGAAAAATTCTGTGAAGAAAATGGAATTAACCATAATTTTTCAGCTCCAAGAACATCTCAACAAAATGGTGTTGTGGAGAGGAAAAACAGATCTCTTGAAGAAGGAGCTAGAACTCTTCTTAATGAGACAAGTTTGCCAAAATATTTTTGGGATGATGCTGTAAGTACAGTATGCTATACTTTGAATAGATTACTCATAAGGCCTATTTTAAAGAAAACCCCTTATGAGCTATACAAATGTAGAAAACCCAACATTTCTCACTTGAGAGTTTTTGGCTGCAAGTGTTTTGTATTGAACAATGGGAAAGAATCACTTGGAAAATTTGATGCTAAGGTTGATGAAGCAATTTTCCTTAGATATTCATTACATAGTAAAGCTTATAGAGTATTCAATAAAAGAACAATGTGCATAGAAGAATTTGTACATGTAATTTGTGATGAGTCTAATCCCTCTAAAGAGGAAAAGAAGTGTGATGTAGATGCAGGCCCAATGGAAGAATTTATTCAGCTAAATGATTCCTTAAATAAAGAACAAGAAGAACCAAGTGTTGAAGTAAAACCATCAACCCCTGTTCAAGAGCCTAAAGATTGGAGAATAACAAGAGACCTATCACTTGACAATATCATAGGTGAAGTTTCAAAGGGAGTATCTACTAGATCTTCATTAAGAAACCTATGTTGTAATATGGCTTTTGTTTCTCAAATTGGACCTAAGAACATTGATCAAACCTTGAATGATGAACATTGGATGATTGTCATGCATGATGAACTAAATCAGTTTAAGAGAAATGAAGTTTGGGAACTTGTTCCTAGACCATCTTCTCTCAAACCTATTGGTACAAAATGGGCTTTTAGAAACAAACTTGATGAAAGTGGAAACATAGTTAGAAATAAAGCTAGATTGGTTGCTGAAGGTTACAACCAAGAAGAAGGCATAGACTATGAAGAAACTTATGCTCCAGTTGCAAGATTGGAAGCAATCAGGTTATTGCTTGCTTATGCATGTTTAATGAACTTCAAACTTTTTCAAATGGATGTTAAAAATGCCTTTTTAAATGGATACATTGAGGAGGATATATATGTTGAACAACCACCTAGTTTTACTGATTTTAAACATCCTAACTATGTTTTTAAACTTAAAAAGGCCCTTTATGGTATGAAAGACTAAACTCCCAGATCATGGTATGAAAGACTAAGCAAGTTTTTGCTTGAACAATCTTTCACAAGGGGTCATGTAGACAAAACCTTGTTCATCAAAAGGCATGAGAATGATATCTTATTGGTTCAAGTTTATGTTGATGATATAATTTTTGGTTCAACTAATCATTTGCTATGTAAGAAATTTTCCTCAACTATGCAGAAAGAATTTGACATGTCAATGATGGGAGAATTAACATTCTTTCTTGGACTTCAAGTGAAGCAAATGAAGAATGGAACATTTCTCAATCAATCCAAATATTGCGTTGAAGTAATTAAGAAATTTGAAATGGAGAAAAGCAAAGATGCTGCAACTCCAATGACAACATCAACATATCTAGATTCCGATGAAAATGAAAAGAAGGTTGATGAGTCAAAATTCAGAGGAATGATTGGATCCTTGTTATATTTGACAGATTGTAGACCTAATATAATGCTAAGTGTTTGCTTGTGTGCAAGATATCAAGCAAATCCAAAAGAGTCTCATCTAACAGCAGTCAAAAGGATCATCAAATATCTCAAAGCTACACCAAAAGTTGGTCTTTAGTATCCCAAAGGTGCTTCAATTAATATTATTGGATATTCTGATTCTGACTTTGTAGGTTGCAAGTTGGATAGAAAAAGTACAAGTGGTACTTGTCATCTACTTGGTGGTTCTTTGATCTCATGGCATTGCAAGAAACAATCTTGTGTTGCTTTGTCAACTGCTGAAGCTGAATATATCTCAGCTGGAAGTTGCTGTGCACAAAGTCTATGACTGAAGCAACAAATGCAATATTTTGGAGTTGAACTAAAGGAAATGCCTTTGCTATGTGACAACACAAGTGTTATTAACATATCAAAGAATCCAATAATGCATTCAAGGACCAAGCATATTGAGATAAGGCATCATTTCCTCAGAGATCATGTTCAAAAAGGTAATATCAAAATTGATTTTATTGATACTCATAACCAACTAGCTGATATATTTACTAAACCATTGGCTAGAGATAGATTTAATGCACTTAGAAACATGCTAGGTATTCTTAATGAATCCAATATAAGCTAGCCTGTTTTAAGTATGCCTTTCCATGCAAACTAAACTTCATAGCTGCCTTTATCACTAAAATGATCTATGTTGTGCAAAATTCGTATTGATTTGCAAAATACTCTGTTTTCTGATAAAATCACTGTTATAATCGATTACACTTCGGGTTAATCGATTAAAATCATTAAAAATCTCATTGATTATGAAATTTTTGCTTCAGTAATCGATTACAAAAATCTTGTAATCAATTATTCTTTGTTTTGAAAATCTGAAGCCTCCTGGAGTAATCAATTACGTAACGGGATAATCGATTACGATAAGCAAAATATGTTTTTCAGTGTAATAGTTTCACTGGAGTAATCGATTACGACCAATTGGTAATCGATTACATGTGTGCTTAAAATTTTAAATACTTCTGGAGTAATCGATTACCAGTCGGGATAATCGATTACAAAAGCTCTGATATATGATTAAAATCTCAAAATGATGATATAATCGATTGCATTAACAAATAATAGATTACTAGTCATCTTCAACCTTTGAATGATGTGTGAAATAATCGATTACCATACGGGATAATCGATTACCACGTGTAATTTTTGTGTTATGAATGCTCAAATAATCGATTATTATTACCATTTAATCGATTATTTAGTCTGCTGGTGCGTTTTCTGACAGTTTTTCTCTGGAAATGTAATTGCCCAACCAAATCTAAATCAAATCAAAAGTCACTGAAGTGCCTTAACTGCCTCCAACAGCTATATTTTCAAAAAATAAGAACGTTAAGAGCATCCATCTAGCCTATAAATATGTGCCTTGCATCATTGAAAAGCCTAGCATCTTAATCTTCTCTCTCTCTGCTATATTTCTAAGTTTTGTTGTGTATCTGTATCTAAACCTCCTCCTAAAATGTCAAATCCCACACCAAAACGTGCTAGATCTTCAAAGAGAAAGGTTGGAGAATATCATCCAATCCTCCTCCTCCTCAACCCCCAAATAGGTTAGACTTGTGGTTTTCCAATGAGTCTGACAAAATAAACTACTTGCAATTCTTTGCCACTAAACCAGTGTGCACACCCAAATATCTAGACCTAGATTGGTTTATAAGGGAGGGATTTCAATTCCTTGCATTCCTAGAAACCCAAGGTTTTAGAAGATTCCTTGAAATGAAGGGTACTTTCTACCCAGAATTGGTTAAGGTGTTTTATGCCTGTGCCAATGGTTCCATTCATGGGAACATGGTTTCTAAAGTTCTAAAGTCAAGGGTGTTACTATGGAAATCACCCATGAAGTCTGGGAATTTGTTGCTGGGGTGATATGTGAGGGTGCTAGGATGTTTGATGAAGACCCTGAGGGATACAACAAATTAGATACCTATAGGGAGATGCTTCATGACCCATATATACAACTTAGGAACAGATTAGGTACTGGTCCTATGAATCCTGAGGATAGGTTACTCCACTACATCATAACCTATGTGTTGACTCCAAGGGCTACTAACCATGCCCAAGCCACAGATGATGACCTGTAATTGGTGTATGGTCTAAAGAACTCTATTCCCATGAATTGGGTTCTTATATTTGAGGAAATCATGCTTAAGTCTAAGAGACTTGTCAATTATTCTTTACTTTATCCTGTCTTGGTATCTAGGTTCATTGATGACTTCAACATTGATGTGACTGATGAGGGTCTGGACTATACCAATTCCAGCAACAGTCTCATAAAAGAAAAACATCTTACAAAGCTGGGGATGCAGAAGACACCTCAAGGTTGGGTGATGGCAGGCCAACCACAAGAACCTCCTCCTCCACTTGCTGATGCTAACCTTCAAGTGGAAGAATCTGAAGATAAAGAAAGGGATCAAACTCAGCCTTTATACTCACAGTTTGAATCTCTGATACTGCAGAAGATGGATGGGTTTCTTCAAATGCATCATGATTTTAGGGCTGAGACTAGTGTCTCTTTGAATGAAATAAAGGATAGGCTAGATATTATAGAGGCTATAGAGGCTACTCTTAAGACTGATGATTCTACCTCTTTTTAAATGGCCTTTGTTTCTTTAAAATTATGTGCTCTATTTTTTTATGACTGTAAATGTTTAAATTTTACTTTGTAATGGCTTCCCAATGCATCTATAAAACTTTCATTCTGCTTCTATTTCAATTATTCGATGTGCTCTTTATGTTTTTGACTTAAACAAGCCAAATAGGGGGAGAAATGATTGAGTTTTGGTATACTCTGCTTTATACTCTGTTCATTCCTGTTTTTTGTTCAAAATTTGGTCCAAAATCTGATTTGAATGAATTATGGAATTTAGGGGGAGCTAACTATCTAAAATGAATCAATTATACCTAGAATACTTGTAAATGATGTTTAAATGGAATCAGATGCTTTAACACTTGTTCTTTGGAAAGAAAGTGTAAATTTTCAGGTCCAAAATATTCAAAGTCTTCCATGATTAATTACTTTTAAAAAGCTTCAAGTTCAACAATTGGTCAATCAAGAATTTGGCATGTTTAAAGCCAAAAAGGGGGAGATTGTTTGATACAGGGGGAGCTTCATGAAGATTGGAAGTCTTTGATAAAAGATGAATTTTGTGCTTTCAACCTGAATTGCTCATTCACATACATGTCATTCACTAGATCATCAGGTTGTTTCTTTCCTTAACTCATTGATTATAATTTTGTTTACAGATTTGTTAAGATTGGCTATTGTAATAGGATTCTTATAGCTTGGGACTAGAGAAGGGTTCTCTAGCATAAAGATTAGAGTAGCATTCTCTGAATCTTTCTCCTTAGAAGTCTAATAGGGTTTTAGATTTCTGTTATTTATCTAGGGTTGATAAAGGGGAGTTCTTGTAAAAGCTTGTAAGAATATTTTATAATAGTGGAACTCTAAATCAGTGTGAATTAGAAGAAACTGGATGTAGCTTCAGGTTTTGAAGTGAACCAGTATAAACTGCTTGTGTTCGTATTTCTATATCTCTACTCTCATCTTATTCATTGATCTTTAATTCTTTGAATCATATTCATTGTTCAACAAGTTCTATTTTGATCTATTGAATTCTTGGGCTGAGCTATTTGATTGAGTAAAAGGTTTCTTGGTTTTGAAAGTGATAAAGATCCTGAAACTCTGATTTGAAGTTGATTTTAAAATACCAAGGTTTAACCAATTCACCCCTCCTCTTGGTTGTTATGAAGTATTCCTATTATTTTCACATACTACATGCACAGTTAAGAGGGTCTACTTGCTTAAGTGTTCAATAAATCAAGGTGGCAACTCTCAGGAAAATATGGTCCTAATGAAATGTTTGAATTAATTATGCAGGCAGAGTTGTCAATTTGGTCCAGCCCACAAGGCTTGGTTTTAGCCTACGTGGACCAGGGCCAAAAAAGGCCCATAGGACAAAAAAAACCTCCCAAAGTTCTGGATTTTTCTTCCTATTCCAAACTGTTTTCCTATACACCCAGCAAAAAAGTGAAAAACCCTTTATGTCATTCTCTCTCTCTTCATTCCTCTTCCTCTTCGTTCCCATTCACCATTCGCCAGCACTGTCACTCCCTGTTTGTTGCGTCGTATTTTCCTCCTCTTGGGTTCAATTGTCCGCTACACTTCGTACATCTCTTCGCTGACGCTGCCATCATTGTGAATTCGCTTTTTTTTTTCCTTTTTTTGATTGAGTTTGTTGTACGGATTGCAAATTTGTAAGCTCTATACGGATTGACCAACCTGTATGAATCTTACGGATTAGGAAATTCGTATAAGTCATACGGATTGTCAATCCGTATGCTTCATACGGATGACCTCTGCTATCGGTGAAGCCAAAGCAACTACCAAACCACAGTCAGCAATGGGAGAAGGAGGTTTGCCAAGAAGAAAAAACGGAGAAGGTAACCAAGGACGAAGAAGAAGCAAAAATGAGGTGAAGAAGAGGAGGAAGGGTAACTTTGGAATTAAAAAAATGGTCTATGGAAAATTTGAATGGTATAAGAAGAAATTCTCCAAAATTATGTGGACAAGGGCCAACTCACGGGCCTTAAATATATTTTTTTAAAATATTTATTTTTGAAAAGTTGGCTTAGTCAATCCTAGGCAAAAAAAACTAATATAATGTTCTTTTTAATAAAAAATTACAAATTTGAGGCTGTTTTGAAACTATTTACGCTTATGGGGCAGTCAGACACGCCCAAATTGGGTGTGGCTAAACACGCCTAATTTGGGCGTGTTATCCCATGTGTCATGCCCAAATTAGGCGTGTTACCCCCTGTTGCGACACGTGTCTTGAGTGGGGTTGTCAAGGTAGGTTTTCTTGAGTGTAAAAGATTCGTTACTTTATAATACTTTCACATAGTGGAAATCTCAAACACGACTTAAAGATTGGATGTAGATCATGGTTTTCTTGAGTGCCAAGACAAATCTGCCAGCTGTTGCTCCTGCGGGATGTGTTTCCCCTCTAGTGACCCATCGTTCATGAATTCAAGCAACACCTGGATTTCGCTGTTCTGATCTACATCTCCTTGGTACTTCACCATGTTCGGATCGTCCACGTTACGGAGAATTTGGATTTCCCAATAGATCTGTCGTTGCACCGACTCCTCGTGGTGACCATATATCACCTTCAGCGCGTACACGTGCCCATTGGTGTGGTGGACCACCATGTACATCATCCTGCCGCTCCCACTCCTGATGCGGTTTAGCCTCTCCAACTCTGAGGACGTGATCACCTGCTGTGCCGCCACCGCAGTAGTCGTCAATGGGGGTAGAGGAAGCGACACTGCTAACGCCAGGTCCTTACGGCGGTGCTAAGAACATCAGCGACAGAAGATAATTTCAATTTCTCACGTTTTAGAAGAAAATTAAAATTTCATATTTTCAGCTGTTTAAAAATTTGTTTTAAAATTTCAAAAATTTAAATTCTTCATATAAAACATCCAAACAATGAATTTTAGATTAATTTTTTTAAAATTCTTTGATAACTTACTTTCCTCATTTAAAATTCTTCATATAAAACATCATGTACTTTTACCCTGTTACTAAAAGGGATCAATGTCTAATTAGGTGAGTGAGGGCTAGGTTTGTGATATGGTGGATACAATGCTATAGTAGCTTATAAATTTTAATTTATCTATTAATTAATATGAGTGGCAAGTTTTGGGGTTAACTGAATAATAAGTTTTAATTAACACATACTAACTAATCAATTTCCAGTTTTAAACTAAAAAATACTGCCTAATGATTGTTTTTTAGTTTCAGATTTTAATTTCATTTCATGACCATGCATTGCCATATAGTTAATGTTCGTCTTTGAGTTCTTAAACTCATTTGTTTCTTAGTTGGTGGTTTACTTTGTTATTGGAACTTTAGCTATTGGGTGTTTGCATGCTGCGCTCTTTTGTTTATGTTTATATAGTGAGTTCTCTATTTTGCTAGCTGTATAACTAGAGTAAAGTTCTCTAAATGAATAAATTATTAGCTGGAACATAAAAAGCACATGTTACACAATTGCATTTGTTGACTCTTTTCTTGAATATGGTGTTGGAAATAGATGTACCTGTCCCTCAGAATCTCGTCATTGTCACCTCTACCACTAAAGTCATCATCCATACCATCATAGTTTCTCCATCACCATCATTATTGTTGTCATCATTAACAAACTAAAATCTCATTAGATAAAATCGTTAAATTATTCCTAAAAATTTAAGAAAATAACATATGAAACCCCTAATAAGATAAATCCTCAACAAAATAACAAGAACTAGTAACCTAAAGATTATTTTTGCTGGGAGAATATTATTTTTTAAAATCTATCTGATATAAAATAAGATATTCGTAGGCAAATGACATCAACAGCATTACATAACCGGTGTTATTGTAAATATTTTTAAGCTTTTGACATATGCATTTGGTTGATTCATTTTCATATCTTTATATGCTGTGCTCCACATAATGTTTTCTTTGTTGACCTTCTATTTTTCTTGAAAAGATATCCACTGGTTCTAACTTAGGTTTACCATTAATTGCTTGATTGTTGAATTCCCTGCATGAAGTAAATTTTGAAAGCTAATTAATTGCTTGATTGTTGAATTCCCAGCATTAAATAAAATTTGGAAGCTAGTGAAGATGATTGCATACTCACGGCTGAAATTCAATTTTGTCCTCTTTGGAGAATCTCTTGAGGGATAATGCTGGCCTTTCTTACGTTACATTCCTGCATCCACATCAACGAAGAACTAGAGTATGTGTATAAAAAACTTGATGTTAAAGAAATCTCTTCCTCAGGAATGGGTGCCATGACGAAAACCCTTGGGCAACACACGAGCTAGGAAGAGCTTCATAAAATGATCAGCGAGGTAGATTCTGATGATGGTGGTCACATCAACCTCATCGAGTTTATCGAATTGAACTCCCTAAGGTGTCTACTCTGACAATGTTTTTTTCTTGTTGGAGAAACTTGAAGATGCATTCTCAATTTTCGACAGTAGCGGTAGCAGTACTATTTCTTCAAAGGAGTTGCGCATGACGATGTCCAGCCTAATCAATGAATGCTCTGTCGAGGAGTGCCTGAAAAATGATTGGCGACATTGACAGCAACGATGACTTTGAGGAGTTCTGAATGATGATGGCAGATAAAATATAGGGTGAAAGTGAAATCTGAAAACTGAAAAGTTGTTTCTTCCATTGTTATTGTTATTACCTTCCTTCAAATCATTGTTATGGTTCTAGAGGGTATGATCTGACAGCTATAAAATGCAATGGAAAGGAAGTATATATAACATTCTAGAGTTTGGTTAGGTGACGCTAAAGTTTAACATTAACAGTCAACTCAAAATTATGAAACTTCATTTAGAGAACAATGATTTTAAGGGCTGGGTGAACTTTGATGATTCGAGCCAACCTAGTTTTAAGTCAAATGCATTAACATTTATTAACCAGTTGATTCTGTCCCTTTTCATAATTAATATAGCCAGCAAAGTCCATATCTTAACTTGGGCATGACTTCCCAACAGTGGGAGTGGTTTGAAAGGTAGGTGTTATATATATATATATATATATTCATTTGTAACAGTCTATAGTTCATGTAACAAATTTTAAAAGATCTCACTCTCAAGATACACAATACTTAATAATACTTAAAACCAAGATTCATGACATGATTATTTTCGAAGCAGGAACAATATTGAAACCAATAAGAAAGAACAATATATTCAAATCAGATATGCTTTTATTGCATTTTATAGAAGCCCAATCATATGGTATGAATGATAACAGTACATGCGAAGGAAGGAAGGTAATAATTAAAAACGATAACAATAAGAACCGGAAAATAACAACTTTTATGAGTTTTGAGATTTCACTTTCACCATATTTGTTCCTCCATGCCTTTGCCGTTGGTGATGGAACCGCTTCCGTAAATGCCGAAAATATGGAGAACCCGTCTTTTAAGGTTCTTGATAACCTGGTGGTGGTGGACATTGGTTCATGTTCAACTCGATAAACTCGTGGACGTAAATGTGAGCGGATCGTCAGAATGTAGCTCAGAGCATTTGATGATGTTTTTCTTTATGGCTTGTGTGTTGTGCTGGATTTTCATCATTGAAACCACTTCCACAGAAGAGATGTTTCATCACCATCAAGATCAAATCTTTTACAACACCTATATTCTTTTCTCTTCTCTTCTACCACTTTCTTCCACGGAATGAAATATAGAAAGGCATTATTTTTCTTCTGTGAGGGGCCACAAAGAGAATGAAAGAAAGTAGATAAAGGGTTGAGATGATAACAATCTTCCATCATCTTCTTGTATAAATTATATTGAGAATTTAGATAAAGTTGTTAAGGTTTCTTATCTTTTTATCCTTTTCAGAATTTAAATTATTTTGTTCAAATTGAATACTTCCTTTTCAAAATTAAGTATATTTGTTAATTGTTAATTATTAATAACATGCATAATACAAAAGGTTAATTATGTATATTTGTTAAACCGCAATCAGGAGGAGTTGATAAGGTTTGTTAAACTTTTTTTCCTTTTCAAAGTTTAAATTATTTTGTTCATATTGGAATATACATCCTTCTTGTTCAGAAATGGCATACCATAGACAAACTTATTGCCTGGGACTTTGATGTTTTGATGTAATTATTATTGACACGCATAGCCATAGAGAGAGCCAGAGAGGTTCTATGTATGTGGTTACTCGTGATTTCTCTTAATACATATACCTTCACATGCAGAGTTACATAGGTTGTGTTTTCTGTTTCTATATACAGATAAACCGGAATTGGGGGTTGCTAAACTTTTTTCCTTTTCAAATTTTAAAATAATTTGAAAAGATAAGTGGTTACTAGGATAAAGATTGCGGGTTGTTAGGATTTAGTTTGTCAACCTTTTTGCTTTTCAAAATTTAAATTGATTTGTTGTTACTTACGAAAAAAGAAAAGAAACTATCTGAGCCTTCTGAGGAGGAGCTCTTTCTATTTGAACAAGATTGACTAACATGTATACACAACTGTAAAAGGAGAGTTTTTATCAAGTAGCATTCTTTGACGATTCTTTTGCCTCGAAAACTCGGGCATATAAATTAAGTGTGGGTCAAAGCTGGTGGCAAGCTCAACAACTCTGTGCACTTTATGAAAGATTATTCGAGACGATCATAGGCCAAAAAATTCCATTAATATGACAGTAGCCAATAACTAATTACATGTTTGCTATAAAAAAAATTAATTACATGTCACATATTAGTTATATTTTACCATTAGAATTTGAGTTTAAGGGTCATGCACTCACAATTACAACTAATTGTTAATTCAAATTTTAAAGTAATTATCATAAAAATTAATAAACTTACTAATATGTACATGATAGATTGTGATTGAATGATCATTTTTCTCTTAGAATTTATCAAAATTGTTGTATTCACAATGAAAATTCATTTTTGGCCCAAAAAGTTTAATTTGAAAAATAGATGAAGATATTTTTTATATTTTTATGAAAGAAGGTATATCCATATATGGAAGTCATGAGATATTTTTTGAGGTGTAAAGATTACTAAACTCATTTTTTCCTTCTCCCAACAAAAACAAATGTAGATAATAAATCATTTATGATATTAATAAGTATCCATTAATAAAATCTCTATTAGAAAACTTGACTAACACTTTTAGTGAGTCTTCCCTTCCAACTACTAGACCTTGTTTAAGAGGATCAAGCCCATAACTACTCGGACCATTGACTTATTTGTAAAGATTTTAGTGACAGAGCATATATTTTTTTTTTGGATGATGATCAAACGATGTCTATTCTTGGGGGTTAATAATGTCAACTTCTTCATTTATTATTATTTTTATAATATCATATAACACATCAGACAATGCTAAATCTTACGACTGTTAAAAGAAAAACCACCCATATAGACCACACGTCTCAAACTTTAAAAGATCTTTTATGTGCTTGTTCACCCTATTCTTGGGGTATAATAAAGTCAATTTCTTCATTTATTATTTTATAATATCATATAACAAATAGGAAATACTTAATCTACCATTGTTCACTTTTAAAAAATATATATCTGACGACTATTAAACAAAAGATTATCCATGGACCACATGTCTCAAACTTTAAAATTTAAAAGACTTTTTATGTATTGGCTCAACAGTGAACCACTTAAATGCCGGTTCACCCTAGACTTTGACTTGAATAAGAGGTAAAACTTTATTTTGGAATCAAATAGAGTCAATTAATGGGAATTTAAGTTGGCAAAGGTTAATTTTAGAAAATTTATTTTTTTGGAATAAAAGACGTGAATTAATTAATTTTGGAAGGAAAGAAATGAATTCATAAAAAAAAAAAATTAATGGTTGTGTGTTAGCAAATAACAAGTGTAAAAAGTTTTATATTATCAATCATCATACATAAAATTTCCCTCGCATCAATCACCATACATACTCCCACCATTTTTATATTCCTAAGGCTTAAATATGTTTTTTCCCCCTCAAATTTAAGGTGTTTGATTTAGAATCCCAATCAAAATTTGTATTTTTTAGTCTATCAAATTCACAAAGTACTTTTTGATCTTAATCTCTCTTTATTGATTTTGGGTTGTTTAGATGCATAATATATGACAATTTTTTATCAAAGGACTAAAAAATATTTTAGGAATTTGAGGGATTAAGAAAGATAGACACTCAATCAGATTAAGAGAATAACATATTTAAGCCTTCTCAAAATTACCCTTATCCCATATATAGGTGCACTTTTCACCTTTCTTTGATTATCATTCTCAACAAAGCACTCCAAGCAAGGCTTCTCTTTCCGCGGAAGTTCCTTGAATATTGATTTTTCCACGCACACTACTTTTTTCTCATCTTTGTGCTCTACTCTTTCTCATTGCAACTTGTCTCCTAAAATTTCTCCACACCGTCGATAGATCTTCATGGTCACCAAAGTCTTGTGCACTCCTAAAATCACTTGTAGCCCAATCTCATGAGAAATCTCATTAAGTTCTGTAGTGATATTCTCCTTCTCATAACTTATTGGGGAAACACCTAAATTTCTCATCAAACTTTGTTGATTTTCCTTAAAGGACTACTTTTCATCTATTTTTATTCAAGCATCAAATATTTTTAGCAATGCTTTTGGTATTGGGTTTTGGCTATAATTTATTTCATGTAAAGATTTTTTTACTTGATTGCACTAGATTTTACAGAAGAAATAAAAAGATTTTTTTTAATATTGATATTTCCACGCACACTACTTTTTTCTCATCTTTATGTTCTTCTTTTTCTCATTGCAACTTGTCACCTAAAATTTCTCCACATCGTCGATATATCTTCATGATCACCAAAGTCATCTGCACTCCTAAAATCACTTGTAGCCCAATCTCATGAGAAATCTCATCAAGCTCTGTAGTGATCTTCTCCTTCTCATAACTTATTGGGGAAACACCTAAATTTCTCATCAAACTTTGTTGATTTTCCTTAAAGGACTACTTTTCATCTATTTTTATTCAAGCATCAAAGATTTTAGCAATACTTTTGGTATTGGGTTTTGGCTATAATTTATTTCATATGAAGATTTTTTTTACTTGATTGCACTAGATTTTACAGAAGAAATAAGAAGATTTTTTTTTTTTTTTTGTGTGGCATGGAGAATAAATTAAGAGACTAAAAGAGTAAAAGAATAATTTAACTATTAATTTAATTAAATGTATTTACTATAATTATCTTATTATAATTAATTTTTTATATCAATTGAAATAATGTAACTTTGTTAAAAAGTAAAAGAAAAATTAATGAATTTGTGGATTGTAACATGATATTAACTTATAGGTCTTACTTACCAATGTTTTTAGGGCAAGAGACATTGGTTAAGGAAATAAAAGGAATAAG
>PYAF01002960.1:4953-21041 GCA_007407185.1 Glycine tomentella | reverse complement strand
ATTATCATATATTGAAGGAAATATATTAAAATAATTAAAAAATAACATAAGATTAACTTTTGAATAAAAAGGAAAGATAAGCTTAACTTATGAATTAAAAATATTTTTATCTTTGTACAAAAATATCCATTAAAGTATTTTTATTATTTTAATATATTTTCCTCTATATAATAATAAGGTTTAAATGTAATTTTGTTTATGTTATTTTTTAAAATTTATAATTTTTGTCCCTCTATTTTGAAATAGAGATATATAGTTTCTATATTTTTCAAAAAATGCAATTTAGTGTCCCTATTTTAAAAATAAAGACATATAGTCTCTCAATTTTGCAAAATTTGTGATTTAGTTCTTATGTCAAACTAAAATTATTAATTATTAAGATATTAATATTAACAATGTTGTTGATTAAACAAACAATCTTGTGCCGTGTCACTAAAATTTGGTCACATCAAGATAATCTTTTACCGAACAATGTTTTATAACAAAAATCGCATATTTTACAAATTAAGTGACTAAATATCTATATTTTAAAATAGGAAGATTAAAATTATGAATTTTGAAAAATATGAGAACTAAATGTCTCCATTTAAAAAGAAAGAGAGACCAAAATTGAGGATTTTAAAAAATAGGAAGACCAAATTGTATTTAATAATAATAAATATGCTATCATATTATATATTCGATTAATTTAATCAAAATTTAATTTAATATTTCATGTTTTCCTTAATAAACCTTGATAGAGATTATCTATTCTTTCTAAATTTTTTCATCATTTTGTTTTTACTCGGATTGTGTGAAGGTATAAAAAAGCGTATTGGAAAGGTTCTTCATTTTTATAAACAAAGCGCTCCTTCTTCCCCTCACTCTCGAACCCTTATTCCTCTGGCTTTCTTTCTTCGCTCTCCCTCGCCATTGTTGTTTTTCCTCTGGCGCAAAATAGTTGAAGTGAATGGCATAAAAATGCATGTTGCAGAGAAAGGAGGGGGTTCAGTGGTGTTGTTCCTCCACGGTTTCTCGGAGCTCTGGTACTCTTGGGGCCACCAGATTCTCACTTTTAGCTCCCTTGGCTACCGCATCGTTGCTCCCGATCTTCGCTTCTATGGAGACACCGAGGCACCAGATGTTGTTCGTTGTTATTATAAATAACACCCTTCCTCAAATTAAACCTCATTCGTTTAGTGTTGTGCACGCCTTCATCAAAGTACAGAAACCTCATTCGTACCTTGCGACCTCTTCTCCGGCGTACCTTGCGAGCTCTTCTCCGGTGTCTTCTCTCGATTGTAGGTTAGTAGGCTTCTTGGACCCAATGAATATGTTAATGTGTGAACATGTCGATGCGTTCTCTATTTTTGCATTATCATTTGAAGGTCAATGTATGAGTTGAATGGGTTTTTGGTATGTGCTTTCGTTGTTGTGCTCACTAAGTGCTTGATAAAATGCCGATATAAACTTAATAATGTTTGGTATGTATATATATGTTGGTTGCACATCCATCCTCATGGAATCTGTTAGCTTTGTTTTATTTTAATCTGTTAGCTTTGGTATGTGTATATATTGTTTTTGCATTAGCATTGTCTTTCCAATTGTTGTGGTCAACAAATTTGTGATGATTGTGACACTAATAGCTAAAGCTTCCTATTGACATGTTTGTTTGAATTCAAGGTTCTGTTTGGTAGCTTAGACAAGGTTCTGTTTCTTTTGGTATATATATTGTCTTTGGATTTCGTTTGCTTGTGGTTATCCTTTTTCTTAATGTGTTTAGCTTAGACAATGTTTTGAAATTTCACGAGAGCACTTGCTATGTTTACAATTGATTAGAACAACCGTTCTTAATTAATTACCATTAGTGCATTGCTACTCTAGTTGTTACTTTTGTGTGATGGTGATCATGATGAATATGTTGTTTGGTACCATGTTTTTGGAAATTTAAGGTAATGGGAGCCTTATGGATTGCAAGTGACATAGTGATCATGATCAGCTATGGCGGTCAGGTTATTGTTCATGAGTTGGGGAGGTGGCAATGACTAATTAATTGGTGAAGGTAGTGCTCGATGTTATTGTTGATAGAGTTGTTTTTGAGAAAAAAAGAGTGCATAAGCTTGGTTATATATATATATATATATATATATTCCTTAACACTCAAACTTTTATCTAATTCCTTTCCAATCGCACTCAAACTTTGTATAAGGCATAAGAAACCACTATCATTTAGCCTAACATGTTGGTTTATACTCTGTAACTTGCTAATGATAATAATTATTACTAACAGGGAATAACACCTATATAATTTTATTTATAATTATTACTAAAATTCAGTAATTAATAATAATAAAAAAAGGTGTCCTTTTATACTTTTGGCCAGGACCAAATAATATCAATAGGTTTAGCACTTGAATTGTAACAGGTCTTGTGGTTCCAAGTCTTCACACCCCCTACATACCAATCTTTCTACTTTCATGGTCAGTGTGTGTGACCCACTACTTGTTTTCTTTTACTATCATTGCCCCCCTCTCAACACCCCCATGTCCCTTTTTTCCTATACCACCTTCTCTCTTTAATCCTCCTCGTTTATCTATTTACGCCGCCAAACTATTGGACACCATATAACTATGTTATCAAATCCTTATTTTTGGGTTTTAGACTTGTGTGACGCGCTTGAAAAAATGTGTAATTAACATGTTTTATCTTACATTAAGAAAGCATGCTTTGTTTTATAATAAGTTCTTAAAATGTTTTGAAATTTGTTGATTCCATGGTGGGAGAAATTTATATTTACATAAGTTGAACGATTAAAGTGATCATAGTGCTTTTTGGGTGTGCCAAGGATATAAGAGGATGAAATGGATGTGGTGGGAGTTTGGTTTTGTGGCACTAACCTAATTAGCAACTGTACACCTCATATAACCACATAATCAAGCCCGCCATTCCCTATTTTATTTTTCTCATATTGGAATTTAAATTTATTAGATACAACTCAACCTAAAAAACTAATTCACAATGGGAGGATTGTTGGCCATTTATATATACAATTTTGATCATATCAGTATTCAACTCCAACACGCGCCCTCTAAGCGTGAAATTTGCAGAATTAGAAATTTCCAGGTAATCTGCTAACGACCTGATAATGGGTGATCCAATAGGCTGAACAGCACATTAGGATAGACTATGATACCATTTCTAGTTTTTATTATATTTATTTTTTCATATGAACTATAGCAACACTTGAATTTGTCAATTAATGGCCATGGCGCCCTCAACTTCCACAAGCGGTGTCAAACAACAATGTCAAACAATAATTAATATTGTTACACACTATTTAGTATATCTGTATAAAGGGATAGGTTATTTCCAGAATTAACAATGAAGGTTGACATACTTTCATAGACTACGGTGTATGGTCTTTTGTTTGTGTTGATTCAAACCAACTTTTGTAATATGACACCACATGTATCATTTGTATGCAATTGTCATTTGCCTCTTTGCATCGTCATCACCAAATTCATTGTTGGAGATTGTCATTGTCCACATCCCCTTTTAACCTTTACTTTATGTAAATCACTTGCATTCCATCACCATGATTTCTATGCAGGAAGAACAACCAAGTAAGCCTGCAACCCCAGTTACACCGCCACCATCAGTAGAACCCAAGCCACCGCTAGCCTTTTCTCCTTCACTAAAGGTAAGCCTTGTGTTAAACTTTAATGTAAATCAATTAAATATAGAATGCAAGTGATAGTCATTGATTGTTACTTATTCATTATGAGAATGTTAAAGAGTATAGGAGTACATAAAACGAGAGCGAACCCTAATGTAAACTCTAATGTTATATGTTCATTGTAGGTTGTAGGAGAGTGAACCCTTTTCCCGTTTACCTCGTCATCACGACCTTCATTGTTGGACATTTCACACAGATCATCATCACAGGTGTGAATATGTTTCATATTGTCGCGTACAATTTGTCTTATGATTGTTTTTAAAATATTTTGTATGTCAAGTATGCATGTTGCTTTTTCTATACAATTAATGTTCATTATGAGTGTTAGACTTTTGGCAAGCGTACCAATTTGTCGTTGTAAGTTACAAAATTTATAAAAGTTCATCTTCACAGGGACTTATGCTACTCAATTAATCCAAATAAAACTTAACAGTTTAATAGTTATGTACAACGAGTATGGTCGAAGTTTTGATGGTTTTTACGGAAATAAAAGATAACTAAAAAGTACGAAAACTAATAAAATGATTTTAATTAATTCAAGAAAAGCGTAGGATTGGATTTCATCATTCATACATTCAGTATCCAATTAATATTACCATGTATAAATCATTTTCTATTATTACTGATGCGCACATTAATTAATCTCGAATCGATCCCTCGCAATCGAGTTCTAAAGATATTTACCGAATATCGATCCCTCGCATATGAAGTAAATAACCCAACATTACAATCATAATCGCGTGCTATTTGCAATCTAAACGTTATGCTCTATTCCTAGCAACGTAACATAAAGAGTTAAATTATTCAGTTCAAATTCTAAGAGTGCTTCCCAATTAAACTTAGAATCCAATTTCATGAAACTAGTGATCAAGTAGAATCAAACATTAAGAACAAAATAAAATTACCAATAATAAATAGAAAAGACTTATGCATAAATAAATATTAAAAGAGACATTTAAAGGTAAGAAGATTACATTCAATCCTTAAGAGAAAATAACCAAGCATGGAGAGAACCTCCTCAAGAGAAGAATTGATGAAGGGCCCCATCACCGCTTGTTTTTAGCAGAGTCTCCACACTAAATCTCAGTTCTCTCACTTTCCTAACCTACCTAATACTAATATTTAAAGAGCCTAAGGCTTGAGAACAAGCCTAGAAGCAAGGGAGGAGGAGAAAATGGAATGCAAGAAGTGTAGAAGTCCTTGGGGGGTGCATGGCTATTTATAGGGGGCTGGTTGCTCGAGTTCACTCGCCCATGCGAGTGTTTTTGCCTTTGTTTGCTCGCTTAGGTGAGCTTAAAACCCACTTGGAGGCCTACTTGCAGAAGCCACTCGCCTTAGCGAGCAGTTTGTGCATGTTTCACTCGCCTAGGCGAGTTAAACGTACTATCTAGAAGAAGCTTTTGGGCCTTGATGGATTTTGGGCCTGTTTTGCTTGTTGTATCTCCCATGTTTACTTTATGATCCATTTTTGCTTGCTTTATGTGTTCGAAAGCTTCGAAATTTCTCGAACCTATCAAAATGCAACATATGATTGGATTAATCTTCTGAAATATAAAAAATACATTCATACAACTAATAAATATAATTTAACTAGGTTTAGGGTAAGTTTATAAGCAAAGTTATTGAAATCAAAATATAAGTGTCTGTATTTGAAACATGAATTTAACTGAATTAGGGCACTTATCAATGAGTGAACCTTAGTTTCCCGTTTGAGATTCGTTACAGTGATTCTTCCGGATAGTTTGGATTAATCATTGTATTGATTCTTGAATTGTCCGTTTGGACAGTTTAGGAAGATTCATTTTTTTTTATAGTATATTAATATGTATATGTTGAGTTTATTTTCTTAAATTTGATGAAATTTCGGTACAATGCATTTGACTTTGTTCTCCGGGTGCATACTTGACTGTAGTGGAACCCATGTCACCGCTTTCATGTTGTGTACTCGGAGATCAAAGCGAAATGATGCCGAAATTTTGTCAAATTTAAGATAAGAAACTCAATCTATACATATGAATATACTATAAAAAAAAGTCTTCCTGAATGGGATAGGGCCACTCCTTGAATGGAAAAAGTGAGGTTTTCATGCATGGAATAACTTTGTGAGTATCACAAAGTTATTAATTAGATCGATCGAAGTTGGATGAATGCAAGTCGCATCATGGTTGAATATGAGGAAGGCATTGAACATTTCTTGCAATTTGCATCCAAAAGAAGTCGATCGGATGGGGATGGCAAATATTTATGTCCCTGTATCAATTGTTTGAATGGAAGATGCCAAGCACTAGACGACATACGGGAGCATCTTCTGTGTGATGGGATTAAGAAGACTTATACGACATAGATATGGCATGGTGAATTGACAGACACACAGAGGGTCTCGCAAACTGAACCGCTTGATGTTGACATCGAAGATCGATTAGATGATATGATTCGTGATCTGGGACATGAGTCTTTTCAGCAAGCACATGCCCCTATGTATGATATGTTGGAAATTGATTCGAAGAATTCGTTGTATCCGTGGTGCAAAGAGTTATTGACACTGTTGTCCGCTGTGTTATATTTGGTTAATGTCAAGGCCAGATATGGGTGGTGACAAAAGCTTCAGTTCACTGCTTGGGGTAGTTAAGGACATGCTTCCAGAGGAAAACACGTTGCCAAATAGTTACTATCAGGCGAAGAAGATACTTTGTCCGATGGGTATGGAGTATGAGAAAATTCATGCCTGTCCTAATGAATTCATATTGTACAGAAATGAATTTGAACAAATGCATAAATGCCCCAAGTGTGGGGTATCACAATACAAAGTGAAGGACGATGACGACTGTGGCAGTGATTAAAGTTCAAAGAAAGCCCCCCCTCCCCCCCACGAAGGTGTTGTGGTATCTTCTGATCATTCCAAGGTTTAAGCATCTTTTTGCTAACGAAGATGACGCAAAAGACCTTACATGGCATGCAGAGGGAAGAAGCTGTGATGGAATGCTCCGACATCCGGCAAATTCAGTTCAGTGGAAGAAGACTGATCGTTTGTATCCGGAGTTTGGCAAAGACCCAAGAAATCTCAGGCTTGCACTTTCCAGTGATGGAATGAATTCCTATGGCAGTTTAAGTACTCAGCACAGTTCGTGGCCTGTTTTGCTAGTTGTCTACATCCTACCTCCTTGGTTATGCATGAAGCAAAAATACAAATACATGATGTTGTCTATGATGATATCTGGCCCAAGACAGCCAAGAAATGACATTGATGTTTATCTTAGTCCCTTGATTGAGGACTTGACAAACTTGTGGGACGAGGGGGTTGCCGTGTTTGATGGGTATCGAAAGGAGACATTCAAGTTGTGTGTAATGCTATTTTGTACCATTAATGATTTTCCAGCATATGGGAATTTGAGTGGATACAGTATGAAGGGCCATCGTGCATGCCCTATCTATAAGCAAGACATGAGTTACGTGCAACTTAAACATGGAAGAAAAATAGTTTGCACTCGCCATCGATGTTTTTTGAAACTTTATTACCCATATCGGCGATTGAAAAAAGCATTTAATGGAAGTCAAGAGCATGAAATTGCACTGATTCCATTAACCGATGAGTAGGTTCTTGAGCGGGTTGAGGGCATCCATACTATATTTGGAAAGACTTAAAAGAAGCAGAAAGGTAATACTTGCATGTGGAAGAAGAGGTTGATACTGTTTGATCTTCCATACTGGTTTGATCTAGATGTTAGACATTGTATTGATGTTATGCATGTGGAGAAAAATGTGTGCGACAGTGTCATCGGCACGTTGCTTAACATTCAAGGCAAGACAAAGAATGGTTTGAACACTCGTCAAGATCTTGCTAAGATGGGTATACGTGAGCAGTTACATCGTAGGTCCAATGGTAAGAAAATTTACTTGCCTCCAGCATGTCACACTTTGTCAAGAAAGGAGAAGATAAGTTTCTGTCAGTGTCTGCACCGAGTGAAAGTGCCACAAGGATACTCTTCAAATATTAAGAGTCTTGTACAGATGAAAGATCTGAAACCAGTTGGCTTAAAGTCTCACGATTGCCACATGTTGCAACAACTGTTAGCCATGGCGATTCAAGACATTTTGCCTAACAAAGTGAGGCATGCTATAGGTCGCATGTGCTTTTTCTTCAATGCCATTTGTATGAAATTCATTGACCATGTAAAGTTAGATGACTTGGAAGAAGAGGCAGCAATTATCTTGTGTTAGTTGGAGATGTATTTTCCTCCTTCATTTTTCGACATAATGGTTCACTTACTTGTTCATCTGGTGAGGGAAATTAAATTTTGTGGTCCCATTTATTTAAGATGGATGTACCCAATTGAGCGATACATGAAGATCTTGAAAGGGTATACAAAAAACCTACACCATCCTGAAGCATCCATAGTTGAAAGGTACATTGCAGAAGAAGCTGTAGAATTTTGTTCAGAGTACCTTACAAAAGCAAAACCTGTTGGTCTTCCCGAGTCGCGACATGATGACAGAGTGACAGGAAAGGGTACATGAGGGCTACATGTTATAACGCCTGCTTTGCAGGAATTGCAACAAGCTCATTTGTATGTCCTGAATAACAGTAATGAAGTCCTGCCATACATGGTTCATCATGAAGCATTACTCAAGGAAAGTAATCCAAGAATGACGAAGAAGAGGCTGTTGAAAGAGCATAACAAGACTTTCTTGAATTGGTTTAAAGTACAATATTTAGTGATGAATCTGCATCTGAAACAATGAGGAAGTTAGCAGATGGGCCAAAAAGAAATGTTAGAAGTTGACAAGGGTAGAATATCAACAAGTACTCCTTCTACACCAAACAACAAGATGAGAAGAGCACAATGCAAAACAGTGGGGTTAGCCTAAGGGCTAAGTCGCAGCACTTCGCTACTGTGCATGACCACAATCCACATTTGGCGTGCTTGTCTTACTTTGGAGTCATTCATGACATTTGGGAGCTTAATTATGTTACTTTCAATGTGTGTGTTTTCAAGTGCAAGTGGGTTGATATCAATAACGGTGTGCGAACCGAGGACTTGGGATTTACTTTGGTAGATCTTAACAAGCTAGCTTATCAAGATGATCCTTTCATTATGGTAGAACAAGCTAAACAAGTGTTTTATGTTCAAGATCCGTGTGACGAAAGGTGGCCAGTGGTACTACATGGAAAAACCATTGGCATTAATGTTGACGATGATGACTCAATCATTGATACAAGTGTCACTCAATTCTCGACACAAATACCTAATGTCAACAGAGAAGAGGAAGCTGACGACGTTCATGCAAATCATAACGATCATGATGAAGGAGAATTAATTAACATCACTTAATGTAATCGTCTCTTTATGTTAACTTTTTTTGACTTATACAATTTCATATGTAACCTAACTTGTCATTTAACTTTACTTATCTGTGTTTTTGCTTTTAACAGGATCATGACTACACCACTGAGCTCCCCTCCTCGTGCTGAGTCACCACATCCTTCTCCTAAGTCAGCACCTCCTCTTGATTCAGGACCTTCACTGTCTACAACGAAGAAGACTAGGAAAGCAATACGGCTGAGGTCACTGGCTACTAGAGCTCCTAGTGCTAACAGGCCGGTGGTCCATGTGGATCCTCTGACTGGGAAGGGTGTGGTCCTCAGGCAAAGAAATTGAGGACGTATCTAGGGATCGTGGCTAGAGACAAGGTGGATGTCACGATTCCTAATTGGAAGGAAGTTCCTACAGTGCAAAAGGAGTTGATTTGGGAGGACATTCAGGTATTACAACTTAAAGGTCTACTGTCATTGGTTTAGTTATACAATTTAAATGTTGTTGAAACTGTAAAACTCACTTCATTGTAATATAGGCTGAATTTGATATACCTGAAGCGTCCGACCAACGGACCAAGAAGAAAATTCTGCAGACCGTCGGAGAGCGCTGGGGGCAGTTCAAATCAGATCTAACACGTAAATGGGTCTTGACAGAAGGCAAGGACGACGATGTCGATGCTGTATGGGAAAAATACAGCATTAGTAAGGAATAGTGGACCCAATTTTGTCAGACTCGTTGAGCCGCTTCCTAGGAGGTTAGTTGTTTTACATTGTTTTACAATTCCATAATTATGTATTCAAATAGGCTTTTTTTTTAACCCAGCATGTGTAATTCTTACAGGATGTTAGAAAGAAGGCCCAGGCCATCCAGAAGCTGAACACTGCCTCTCACTTGTTTTCTCGCGGGGGTTACGAGTTGTTAGAGAAGAGGTTGATGGAGGAAAAACAAAAGAAGCAATTGGAGGGAGCAACTCGTGATGACAGCACGGAGACCATCATTCATCCTCCGTCCCCTGTGCGACGACACATAAAGTGGAAGCTGGTTCGCACCAAAAAAACTGAGCAAATGACTTCTGAGGCGGCACGTGAGATTGTTGAGAAGATTGTAAGTCAAACAACTGGTATACCTTTTATGAATTTTTGACTCAAAAATTACAAAACTAATATTCTATTAAATTTTCATTGCAGGATTCCCTGGATGAGCAATCCACATAGGGGAGCTTTGTCCCTAGTGGATGTCAGGATGTCTTGACTGCTGCCATTGGACGACCAGAGCACCCCGGCCGTGTCTGTGCTGCTGGAGACGGTGTGACCATCACACAATACTTCGGACTGGCCCCATCAGCCTCTCGCAAGTCCAAGTCATCAATGGCGCCTGAAGACTTGTCTCGATTGAAAGAAAACATCAGGGAAGAGCTGGAGCAATCTATTACTGATAATGACCCGGACACCGGTGCATCTGACAGGCGTGGGTTGTATGTCGATGACAATCCTCCCCGCCTGGTTACTATTGGAAGACTTTATGAGGGGTTGACAACGGTGCACAGCGTCCCTCTGGGGAATGATCAAGTCAAGGTGGGTGTTGAGAAAGTTTGAGATGCTGATGCTCGCGTCCCTGTACCCACTAACGAGGTTCAGTTAGTTGGGCAGGCCCTTAACACTTTCCTTGCTTGGCCGACATATCTTGTACAGCCTATTGGGATTAAGGTATTTCATTTTTGCCTTCTTTCTTGTCATTTAACATTCATTTGTCTCATATAAAAAGTTAAGATGGTCGTTGACTTATGTTTATTCACCGTGTAGCCTAAATAGGGACCTCATGTACCGGCGAAACTTGTAAATAAGTCGGAACATGTTGAGCATCCCTTATACCATATCTCATCGACCATCCCGGATCTTTTCTTTAGACCGATGCAGGTGTCGTGGGACCTGTCATTGTTTGGGGTACATAATGACAAGTTCCCATTGTACATCAAGCAGGAGGATATTTCTGAGATCATCCATGGTTGTCAATGTCTGAGCATCTTCGTTATACAACTGTGGATTCTGTAAGTCACTCTCGACTACTTGATCTTACATAACACATTGTGTTTATGTTCATGCATTATTGACTTTATTTATAAAACAATAGGCATATGAATGAGTTATATATGCAATCGGATCATCCCTATGTGTATGGATTCATCAAGCCATAGTCCATACAGAGATCTAGCCAATCTCAATTTGAATCCGATGACTACATCAAGAAATGGATGCAGCGTACTTGAATGGGTAATTAAGTAAAAATGTACAAAACAATTTAATTAATGTGTATTATAATAACTTATTTTTGTTCAACGCAGTTCACATTGGCAACTGGTCGTCATATGTCCTAAGGCCAATGTTGTCGTGTGGTTCTGTTCATTGCATAACAGGCTTTATAACTACCTGAAAGGAATTATTAACAAGTATAATTTGTAACACATTTCTATTATTATTTCTAACACATGAATATGTTAATTGTACAATATGCATGCATCTTTCTCTTAACCAGTGCTTTGAAGGTCGTACATGACACTGAAGGAAATAAATCAAAGACTACTACTAAATGGATTACGCTTAAAGTAAGTCTTTAATAAATCATGATTTCTGTATTCAAAATAATATTTATTACTATTTACACTAATTTGCCATTTAACTTTGACCATGTTATTGAATTTAGTGTAATAAGCAAAGAGGAAGCACTGATTGTAGATATTATGTCATGCATTGGATGTCGACGATAGTCCAAGGAGGCTTCAAGGAGAACTGGGACACGATAATTGTCTAATTTAAAACTAATTTTATTTTTTTGACTTGTTTTTGTTATATACTTTTTAAATTATGTTTTATTATGTCATGCAGTATTTCACTGATGAAAGACCATTGGAAGCCTACATATTGAAGGCCACTAGGGTTGAATGGGCTAAATTTTATCTTAAAGTTAGAGATCAAATATTAGATTAGGTGGTTAACAGATTTTTAAACAATTGTATAAACAGAATTAGTAATCAAATATCTAATCGCTACAGGATTCCTCTATCAATAATATAAAAATGAGAAGGAGGCTCTAGACAATATATTCGATAAATTCAACAAATATATGTCGCGGTTCATTGTAGAGGACAACCAATCGTATAAGGAATATATAATTTCTCTCATGAGTGATTCACTGAAGGCTAAACGGCCATTCTAATATATATCAAATAGTATTCTCTTTTTTATTCGCACAAAAAATAATATGCAAACATGTCCCGAGCTGTTTATTAGTGTTCCTGTAACTCAGGATGCTAGCGCTAGCGCATATCAACTGATGGCATATTCCCTCCTGGATAATAATTTCGCAAAACTAACCAATCTTTTTAATACTGGCAGTGAGATATTTGACATCTATTCTCACATCAGAATAGAATTAATTTATTTCCTCAAACATATTCTTCGTGAGGAGAATCCTCAGCTATGCGTTATTTTGGATTAGGTTATACAAAATCATTTTTATGTACATTGTACTATTGAATTTAATTTGTTATTGAAATTTTATTTTATTGAAAATTTATTTTATTGAATTGTATTTTGAAATTGGCTGGTTGGATGTCTAGTATTTGATTTACAGATTGATGAAGAACTGCTAAAATAAAAAAACAGAAAAAATATTTTTAAAAAATTAAAAAAAACAACATCGGTTTTCATAAGAAAACCAATGTTAAGTTACAATACAACATCAGTTATCAATGAAAACCGATGTTACTGTCATGTAACAACATCGATTCTCATTTAAAACCGATGTTGTATTGTAACTTAACATCGGTTTTCTAAAGAAACTCGATGTCTCTATGTGTATAACAACATCAGTTTCACAGGAAAATCGATGTTGTTACATACACAGGGACATTGGTTTTCTTGTTATATTACATCAACATTGAAAACTGATGTTGTATTGTAACTTAACATCGGTTTTCAATGAAAACCGATGTTGATGTAATATAACAACATCGATTTTCTTAAGAAAATCAATGTTGTAGTGTACGCTTTACATTTTTTATGTTTTATTCGTTACATAGCGACATCGGTTTTTACTAAAAATCGATGTTGTAGAATTTCGTTAACATCGGTTTTGAAAACTGATGTTAACTTTCATATTTTCAACATTGCCTGATTCAACATCAGTTCAAAACCGTTGTCGAATGTAAAAAATAACCGATGTTGAATGCGGTTTTTCTAATAGTGCTGCCTGGTATACTTTAAAGGTTGGTCAGCCCCACTTGCAGCTCCAACTTCCAAGTCAATGTATTATTTTCAAAATCTAACTCATTTCCAGCATGTTCTTCTTCATCTCCACCAATATCTCCCAACAACCACTCATTACTATCATCAATGTCATTTAGGATAATGGGGTCAATCAAATCACGGTTGTCAAAATGCTCTTTAAGTGCTTGATTATACTTGATAAAAACCAAATCTTGTAACTTTTGATGCTCAAGTCTATTTTTCCTCTTCGAATGAATCTATTTTATAATTCAAAAAATAAAATAAAAATTATTTTTATTCATTATAGGAATCAACTAAAAAAATTATACCATTCATAATTAACTTACTAGCTCAAATGTACTCCAATTGTGCTCACATCCAAATGAACTACATGTCAAGCTGAACACTTTAATTGTGATTTTCTGCAAATGTGGAGAGCATGCACCATATGTGCTCCACCATTGAGCTGTTAACTTATTAGCATTTTTTTAAAAATGAAAAAATAATTTTAACCTGATAAAAAACTCAAATGCATTTTTGCTTACTTGAAGCTATTGTATTCCTTTGTCTAATTGCATCCTGGACACCAAAAGAACCTTTAGCTATCTTGTATTTATACACTTCATTCATAGCCATATCCGCCTCTTGACTATTTTCACTAAGCCTCTTAATTACCTTAACAAGTCCATCCATCACTTCTTGATCTAAATCCATTCTTGGATTATCATAAAAGAACTCAAGGTTCAAAAAATGGCCTGCTGCATGCAATGGATGATGAAGTTGACATTCCCATCTTCTATCAATTATATCAAAGATGTCCTTGTATCTTTCTTCAAGTCCATTGAAAGACTTTTGAATAGCTTCCTTGGCCCTATCCATTGCTTCACATATGTATCCCATTGCTGGCCTTTTTTCATTATCAACAAGTCTAAGAATTCATACAAGAGGCCCCATTGTCTTGAGACAATACACCACATCATTCCAAAATGACGGCATAAGAACAGTCCCAACTTCCCTTTTACCTTAGGGTCCTTTGCAGTCTTAGACTTCAACCAATCATCAGAAGTAAACATCATTCTTAGGTTGTTCTTTTGTTTATGCAACCTTTGTAATGTGAGGAATGTGGTTGCAAATCTTATAACTTCATGTCTAACCAATTCTGTTTTGCTTGTGAACTTTCGCATTATGTTTAACGCCAGTGAGTGGTTATAAATAAAACCAACAAGACTAATTCCTCTTTATATTGTCCTTTTAACTTTCGTAAACTTCCCAATATCTTCCAAAATCAATCCAAACAATGGGCAACACAAGGAGTCCAAAATATATGCGGCCTTGTGCTTTCCAAAATTTTCCTAACATAAAATAAAATCAGAAATTAAAGTGTTGGACATTAAAATTAAAATTTAAATAAGATTGTGTCTTAACTCTTAAAACTCTTACCAGCCAATACATAGTTGCTTCCATTGTCTGTCACTACTTGAACAATATTTCTTTCTCCGATCTCTTGAATAAAATTATCCAAGAGCTCAAATAACTTGTTTCCGATCTTAACATATTTAGAAGCATCCACACTCTTCACAAACATACTTCCCGATGGACAATTAACCAAAAAGTTGATGAGGGTCTTATTCTTCTTATCTGTCCAACCATCTGGCATTATTGAACATCCAAAGTTGGTGCGTTCAACTTCATGATCCTTTAACAACTCCTTTGTATACTCCAATTCTTTTTGAAGGAGGGGAACTCTACACTCATAAAAACTTGGAGGCTTTAAGTGTGGGCCATAGTTCCCAATTGCTTCAACCATTAACTTGAAGCTTCTTGATCGAACAACATTGAAATGTATTCCATTTGTACATAAGAACCTCTCAATGTATTGAATTGTTCTAGCCCTTGCTTCTTTATCGCAAGCATCAATTATACTAGATTGCTTTTTGTTCTTCTTCCCCAAGTTGATGCTTGATTGAGTTGATTCTAGTTTTCTAAATAGAAGCAAATCCATTGGGCCTTTGACATTCTTTCCTTTCCTGTTAGTATATAAATCGCCATCACTTGTAGGTCTTTTTCCAGCTTTAAGGCTATGAATGCTTTGCATCTCTTCTTGAACATCATCATCTTCATCTATCTCAGCCATTGAACTTGCCTTTTCAACCATTTTCTTCTCATAAACCTCTTTTAATATCTTAATATCTGGTGGAATCTTTTTACAAGGACCTACATCTCCCTTCAATTCAATTTGGTGTCTTTTAGCTCTTGTAATGCCACCAGTAGTAGTCTTCAATCAAAAATCGCATGTCATGATCCTCTTATTATTAATGTCTTTTAAGCTATTATATTGCCATGCTAAGTCAAGATTATCTCCAACGGATTTCACCAAACCACATGGTGTAGTTGTTTGCGTATTTGAAGATGTTGTCATGACTCGTGACTAAAAAAGGATTTGAAAATTAAACAGATGAATATAAAACAAAAAAATTTATAAAATAAACATTTGCATAATGCAGATAATATAGAAAATTATAAGTCTAACAAAAATAAAATAATCCAATAATAAATTAATGAACAATAAAAAACAAAAAATAATTAGACTAGAAGAAAAAACTATAAACAAATAATAAATAGACTAGAAGAAAAAACAAATATATGAATATAATTCATATAATAAAAAACAAATAGAAACAAATTTACTGATAAAAATAAATAATGAACAGTAAAAAAACAAAAAATAATTAGACTAGAAGAAAAACTATAAACAAATAATAAATAGACTAGAAGAAAAAACAAATATATGAA
>PYAF01002959.1:54927-67173 GCA_007407185.1 Glycine tomentella | reverse complement strand
TGAAATCCAACTAAACGACGACGGGCTAAAAAGAACCGACTTTGATATGTTTACCTTCCTATTTCCACTACGGTTTTTCAAAAACCGACTTCGAATAGTCGCCTTTTATTTACGAATATGCCACCGCGCACCTACGACGACGCGCCTTAAGGAACCGTCTTAGAATGGCCGTCGTGGTAGCCTACATTTGTAGTAGTGCTGCAAGATTCAAAGGTCAATATGAGAATTTGGACTGACCACAAATTAAGAGAGAAAAAATCAGAGAAATTTTCTTTTCTTTTTCTTGGGTTTGGGGGGATGTGTTCTCAAGGGGACATAAGGAAACAATACACTTTTAATGAGAATGAAATGTCTGCCACTAACATATGTAATTTATTAACAACCGTGACGTTATACACATTTTCCAGAAAACAAAGACCCACAAATTGAAGAAGAGGCATAGAATTCAAAAGCCAAATATTATTGAAAGCTGATTTTTCCAGCGGTAGAATTTAGGAAACGAAAAAATTTAGTAACAAATTCAAGCACTTGCAAAAAAATGGAGAGAAAAAGGGAAGAAGAATTTCTCAAAAATAACATGTGATGCCTACCGCTAACGTAGCAGTCCATGTTGCACGTCAAAATTATTTTGTCATTTTCTTTTGACTGCGATATTTTATCCTGTTCATCATTTTTATTAAGCTTTTTATATTATTTTTTTCTTTAACCCTTCAATTTATAAAAAAAAAAATCATAACTAATTCAAAGTTTAATCAATCAATAAATAAAATCTTATCAATAATTATTTTTGTTAAAAATCAAAAACTGAATAATACTCAAACAATTTAATTTTAATTTTAATAAATTAATCACTTACGTTGAGTTTCTTGGTTAACTTTTCATATTTCATATTCAGTAGTACTTATTAATTATTAGATTAATTTAATCATGCCCCCTTACTATTAACTTTTAAAAGAGAGAAGGGTGTAAGTTATATTAAGATAAAAAATTATTCTTTGCAATAAAAATTTTATATATTAAATTTATTAATTCAATCATTAAATATTTTGATTTTATTTAACTATCATGCACAGTAAATTTCAAACATATCAAACATTAATAGTTACGTAATCTAATACTCATACTCCTAATCCCTAAATAATACAGTTGGTCTTAATAAAACTAGGTTAGATCTCTTTAAATAAAATTGAGTTTAATCTTTTGTAGATTAAAAAAGCCATTATTGAGAGGGAAAATTACATTATAGGTGATTATTCAGAGTTCTTTATCGAAATTAAACATTAGTGACAAAAAAGACTCCCATAATATTTGCTTGTATAATTTTAAAAGTATATTATATATTAAATTCACATTATTTAATAAAGTATCTAATAAAATTTTATAGAAAACTATAAACATGATTAACTTGATAATTTTTTTAATTTAATGGTTGAATTAATAAAAAATATAAAAAGAATTATATAAATTTTTGCGTTGTTTTTAAATAAATATTTAACTAATAGATAGAAAATAATATTCCTTCCTATCCTTTTTATAAGCAATAAAGTTTGGTATAAAATATACTATAAAACTTGTTTTTTATATAAAAAAATCTGGGATAGTAAATATGATAGATAATAATCTAAAGAAATTTAAAAAATAATGAAAAAAATATAAAATTATATAATCACTATCAAATTATGAAATTAAAATCCACATACTAAATAGTTAAAATTTACGTGATAAAAATATTTGGCATTTTTTTCTATATAATTAGCGAAGCATTTATGATCTCAAATACCAATCACATTTCAATCTTATTGATGATATTTGATATGACCTAAAGCGGGTTGACTTATAAGCTCATTGATATTTTAGTTACAAATATAAGCGCATTGATGGTATGATATACTAGTATTATTATTTGTTGCTCATAGAATATATATAAAGGACAAGCACTATGCAAAAATTACGATAAAAGTACCGCGTGCTTTAGCACGGAATCGTCGAAAAATACTCTTAGATAAAATATTCAAAATTAGCCTTTTTTAATAGATTATTTCCACTGATCGTCAAAATATAATTTTCATTAATTTTATAGTGATAAAATAAATAAAAAATTAAAAGTAACAAAAAAATAAAAGATATTAACGATGAAAATTGAAAATATAAGTCAGCAAAAATAAAGATCAAAGATAAAAGTTATCGATAATAAAGTTGATGATCAGAATTTTCTAAAAATTATTTAGAAAATTATGGGTAGTTAATAATTATTTTTTTATAAATACTAGTTTATACCATTATAATAAGGGTTGAAACATGTAAGATTCTCATATCTTCTTAAGTTTATGTGATGTTTACAAATTCACATAACATTTACGGATTGAAACATTAAGACACCCTTATATCCTCACAAGTCTATACAACGCTCAAAGTTCACATAGTATTTACGGATTAATAGGTTAGGAGAATATTTTTAATTCCAATATTTTATTATTTTCATCAAATAACTTTATTTACTTTCATTTATTTTTATTGTTCATTTTCTTCTCATCCATTTTTCATTTTTATATTACTTTTTTTCTTTTGACAGCATCTTTTCTTATTTAATATGTATTCATAATTTGTTTGATTGTACTTATAATTATATATTTTAAATTGAATTAAACATAAAAATTTAATACATAGATAAAAAAATTAAAAAATAATGACAAAATTTAAAATTATATAATCAGTATCTAATGATGAAATTAAAATCCACTTACTAAATAGTTAAAACTTACTTGATAAAAATATTAGGCATTATATATATATATATATAATTATTTAAGCATTTTATGATCTCGAATACAGTTACATTTCAATCTTATTGATGATATGACCTAAGGCTAGTTGACTTATAAGCTCATTAATATTTTTGGTTACAAATATAAGCGCATTGACGGCAAAACGATCTAGAAGGTGTGATTTTTCTTTTTTTAAATAGGAATAAATTTTATATAAGTAGAAAGAAGTAAGTTGTAAAATATTTTATGATTTTTGAGTTCATAATGTAAAATATTTTATGATTTTTGAGTTCATATTTTTATATTTAAATTAATATTTTTATTTTTAGTTTTATTTAAGATTTAGTATATTATTTTATTTAATATTTTTTATATTTTATATTATTTTATTTAATATATTTTTTATAAATGAAATACTAATAAAATGAAACTGTAATTATATGTAGGACTTTAAAGTCAAACTCGTTGGAATGTAGTATAATTAGGAAAAAAATGTAAAATTAGAAAAAAGTATAAAAATATAAAATAAAATATAAAAAGACAAAAAAATAGATTAAATAAAAATATAGAAAATATTAAATAAAAATAATAGACCAAAATATAAAAAATATTAAAGAAAATAATATTAAAATATTTAATAAAAATAAAAATAACATTATTAATTTAAATAAAATTATTTATTTTAAAGTGATAAATTATTTATGACTTCAAAATTAAATTTTTAAAAAAATTAAGAAGTCGTAAATTTTTTTACGAGACTTCAGTAAAAAAAAATGTAAAAATTATAAAATGATTTATAATTTTGAATCTTATAATTTATCTTTTTTAAATATTTATTTAAAATTTACCCTAGCTAATTTAGGAAAAAAATTATTCCTTCTAGATCGTTTTCCCGCGCGTTGATGGTATGATATACTAGTATAGTAGTATTATTATTTGTTACCCATAAAATATATAAAAGAGAAGCAATATGCAAAAATTACAATAAAGTACCGCGTGCTTTAGCGCGGAATCGTCGAAAAATAGGCTTGTAAATCGCGGCCCAACGAAACATTCATTCTCACATGTTAATCACATCTCTTTCTTACTAATAGTAATAACTAATAAGGATTAAAGCTAGTTTTTTTTTTTTAGGGATTATGACATGTTTGGATGTTAATTTTTCTAGAAATATTTTTAAAAGAGAAAAATAAGAAAAAAATAAAATAAACTTTTTCATAAACTAAAATAAGTATTTCATTAATTAATTTATACATGTCATCTCATCTTTTAGATAAGTTATATTGGTGAACTTTTACAAAGTAGTTATGAAGAGCTTATTTTTTACTTATAGAGAAGTTTATCTCATCTTTTTGTTCTTATTTTTTTCTTCTAAAATTACTTCTACTTGAATTTCGACCAATGGTGTGGACTGTGGAGCTTTTTCATGTTACTTGAATTTCTACGTCTTTGAGATTTGAAATAAATAGAAATATTATAAATTATTTATAATTTAAGAGTTTTAAAAAATATCAAAATATAAAATAATGAAAAATTATCATGTCTTAAAAATATATAAAAATTAAAATATATTTTCACTGTTAAATTGATCTGAATATTTTATATTATCATATAAAAAGTGAATTGCTTACTAAAAAAAAGTTAGAGAAGAAATACTAAGACAAAAAAATAAATAAAAAATTCCAGGAAACGAAGTACCGCGTGCTAATGCGCGGAATCGCCAAAGACTAAAGCTATAAAAAATGTCAATGCTTATTGATTAGGTAATGTTTAAATTTTGCATAGTTTTATTACAAAGACAAAGTAAAGTGAAAGCATACAATTATTGCACGCCCAGTGTGTGTGCTCCACTGCTCTCTAACTTAATTGGTCGGAGAATAGAATGACTCTAAGGATGGAGTTTCAACTGAAAAAAAAATAAAGTGTATTTAGCATTGAATTTCATTTTTATTCTCTATCATTGAATTTTAATGTATTAAAATTAGAATGAGTTATACTTTTTTTTTTCTTTTAAGAAATTAATATTCTCTCTAATTTTATTTGTCCATTTTTCTATAAAAAAATAAATTTATTTATGAATCATATTTTTTTCATCATGATACTAATATAGTTTCACTATAAGTAATGATTAATTTTTATTAAAAATCTAATCAATTATTTTTAGTTAATATTTTTTCTAAATCACATTTTTATCAGTCCATAATACTAAAATTTAAAATTTTGTAGAAAACAAAAAGAAAGTTAGACTAGATATTTAGAGTGAAATTCATAAAATTAAAAAAGATATACAGAACAAAATGATAAAAACAATATTTGCGTATCTTTTTTGCACAATTTTTTTTATAGTTATTTGTTCGAAGTGATTTAAAAAGGCATTTACAATTATATTTTTAGTTTATTATCTAAAATTAATTTAGTATGAAATGGAGTAAGAATCAGATAACAGAATGAGCCATTGGGTCTACCTCAAACAATCAATGTCATGGATTTGGTCTTATTAATTTTCATTAACCTTAGATACTTGCCCCTGAGAAATGAAGAAACTCGAGCTCCATCATGTTGGTCTTTAGACACCTCTTTCTCCTCCTGTCTGTGTGTCACGTCATGGTTATTGACATCTCTTTGTATAGGCTACTTTTATATTATACGAGTATTATTTTTCTATTGTTTGAATTGATCTTATTTAACATTTTAGATGAAGTAGGGAAATGTTAAGGAAGGAAGAATTAAAAATTAATAGAATTGATAAATAATATGATAAGATACAAAGCAAAATAAGATAAAGAGAAATTGCGTACAGTGATATTTTTTTTTCAGTAACATCATTTTTAACCATAAAATGATTCATGGATATTTTTTAGGTGTTTACACATAGAGAAATTAAAATTAGAAAACTATTATTGATCTGATAAGTAATTTTTATAATTGATAAATCAATGATATGATAAGAAGAAGAAAAAAAGTGTTAATGCAATATTTGTATTTAATGGGTGTTCAAAAATCTAATACTCTTTCTAAGTTTTCCTTAACTTTTCATCATGGTCTATAATCTATTTTGAATGACACATACGCTTGGAAGTTAGAGCTTTTATATTTTTTCTGTTCAGATTTTCACCGGAATATGTTGAATAAACAAATCTTTTGAGAACGATGGCGTGCTTAGAGCATAGAAGATGTGGATAAAATTATCATTAACTGCGCAACAAAGTTTAATTATTACAATCAGAATTTATACTTTCTATGTGAATTTCATTCGCCAATGTTGACTAACACAACAATTTCATTATACTTGTTCAATAACAAATTAATTTAACGTCATTAATCAATCGATATCACTTGAGATAGACATGCAAATGAGCATAATTTGCCCATTAATTAGCGCGTCTTCTGCTTCGTTTAGAACTCATAATCCAATATAAGCCCACTTTGTATTTTTAATTATCTTTAAGAAATGTCCCAGAATATGCAGCGTAAACTTCCTGCCATTGACACTAAGTATGCATAATTTATTAAAAAAGTAAACAATTTAAAAATTATAAAAAATGGAGAGAGTAACCTGAAAGATTAATACGTCACTTAAAAAAAATGTAAATCACTTTAATATATAAAACTAATGGGGTGTATGATTTTTAATGATTTTGTTTAGAAGTCTATAAATTGGATAAAAAGAAACTTAACACATTTTTTTAAAATATATATTCTTTATTATAAGGTCAAATTTATGCAGGTCTTACTAAATATGTGTGAGTCACATTTCTCATTTAGTGTGTCGCATTTTTAAATTAGGGAGACATATGTGTTTCAGCTAATGATGAAGTATGTATATATTAAAAATTAAAGAGTGTTAAAAAAATGTATTGTTTTTTAAGAGAAAAAGTGTCTTGTTAACCCTTCCTCATTGGATAAAACCAATTATGTGTAAAACTTATCTGCCGACCTTCTTTCAAACTAATCAATACATAAAGTTCCAAACTTTAAAACCTGATCTCTATAAGAAATAATATAACACATCAGATTAACAATTGAGAGCAATCTTGTATAATGTGTTTAAATTGATTTTTTGTTTGTTTATATTTTACTGAAATAAATTACACAATATGTACTTCAGTTTAAAATCTATTATTCTATTAATCAATTGAAAATAACCATTATTACTACTTTTTAGATAGCTATAATAAGGATCAAAATGTTTTTTTTTTTATTATTTTACCTCTCAAATTTAGCAGATGAAAAAAGATTTTAATTAATATGTTACGGATAAAATATATTATCCTATCTTACTAATTCAAATATTCAAAAATATTCAAACTTCCAGTAACCCATCATCATAACCACCAGATAATAGAAGATATAACCGTTATCTTTCAGTTATCTATATCTCCGGATATCCCGGTAAAAGATAACAGGCTTCAACCGTCTACCATCAAGGTCCAGGTTAGAATTCTATAAATAAAGCCTACTCCATGGTGAAAGGTACACACACAATTCTGACTCTCTCTTTCCATTCACACGGCACACACCGCACACCAATTGCTACGTGTGTATCGCTGCTATGATCTTCTTCTTCCTTAAGTTGCTTCAGTTCATAAGCTTCTTAAGAGAGAGAGAGCTCGATCCTATAGAAAATCATCCAACACCACTTGTTGGACATTTCTGTTCTCTCTGAGCAGAACAGTGGCACCGTTTGTGGGGACGATAAATTTCGAATCCCACCAACTCTTGATGGCTAATACCAAAAGACACCAGAATGTCAGGCGTGAAGAACCACCCAGGAATCCAAGTCCGGAGAACGTGGTGGTAGAAGATGCATTGTCCCACACGGCTTCATCCCGTGCGGGACCTACAGCACATGTGCCGGCCAACACACCACCGGCCGCGCAAGAAAATCCAGAAGCTTCTCAGCACTTTATTCAGAATGCTCTCCAGTCCCTGTTGGCTCGAATGGAGAATTTGGAGGAGCGTTACGAACTCTAGCGCCAGGAAGACATCCAACGATTGATTGCCCAATTGGAGGAACGCAGTAACAGAAGGCAAGAAGAGGAACGTCGGCAGAATGCCGATTACATGGAAGGCCATGCAGAAACCGACCAGCCTCATGCAGCAGCCAGGAGGTAGAGACCAGAGACGTCAGCCCGCACCGCAAGAACCGGTAATAGAGATCCAGTTGAGCATTCCGAGCAGGGAAGAGCGTCTCGTTCCCATCATGAGGCACTTCGCCTGTCCTCGGCTATGACGCCAGTGCACGTCACGGAAGAGAGGCCGACGGGAGAGGTCATCTGTCACCCCGGCCAAGGCGATGTCACGTATCGAAGGAAGTATCGCTAGGGTCATCAAAATAACAGTCCATTCGTCGACCAGATAGTGGACGCTCAGTTTCTGGAGGATTTCGACGACTCCTTCCTGTCCAAATATGACGGGAGCCAAGATCCGCAGGTACATATCGACGAGTTTGATATGCAGACGTGTGTTCGTGGAATTGACGAACCCATCATATCTCGGATCTTCGCGACCACCTTAACCGGGGCCACCCAGACCAGGTTCCACTCATTGCTGACGAGGACTATTCGCAACTTCGAGGATTTCGGCCAGAAGTTTTTGCTGAATTTCGCAACAAGCAAGAAATTGCCAAAATCCAAGTTTGCCCTGGGAAAGATAAGTCAGCAGACCGGGGAAACCTTACAGAGCTACTTGGACCGATTCAAGGAAGCCGCACTGCAAGTCCAAGGGTTAGAAGAGAAAGTCCACGTTTACCTTCTGTCGGCCGGGCTCAACGGGTCTTCCCGTATCGCCAAGTCGATCTATAAGGATCCTATGAAAATCCTAAACGAATTTAGGGTCTGATCCAAAAAATATTTGGAGTTGGAGCAGATGGAGATCGCTAACTCGGCTCCGAGGGAAAATAAAAAACCCTCCTCACCACGGAACCGACGCCAGGAGAATTTCCAGGTCGGACAGTCCAGCCGACATCCGTCGAATACCCTGGCAGGCCGACCTCCATGAAGCATCCCTGACCCTCGTTCTAGGCCCGAGAGATATGAGTTGAAGTTCTACGGATATGCTCCACTAAATGCTACACGTAGTCAAATTTGGAAAGAGGTGACTTTCACCGAGATGAGGAAAGTCGACCGACCTCCTCCCATAGTGCGGAGAGAAGGGATGGATTACTCTCGGTATTGTGATTTTCACAATGGACCGGGACACACGACTGACCAGTACTAGGAGCTCCGAGATGCAATAGAGAGGTTCGTACGTGAAGGCAAGCTGCGCCAATACGTAATTCGAACCCAGGGGCACCAAGCCAAGAGAAAAGCCTAGCAGTAGAATAAACCACGAGATAACAAGAAAAGCAAGAAGGACGAGGAGTTCCTAGAACCCGAGTTCGAATTTAACGTCATCACAGGTGGAATGGGAGGAGGAGGTGATACGGCCAATCAGCGGAAGAAATACCTCAAGGAGGTAATGTCAGTAAGAGATAGGCCGAGGTTCAAGGAAAACAGCGGCGGGAATAGCAAGAAAGACGCACCCCCGCTGATTTATTTTATCGAGGAAGACTTGAAGGGAGTGGTGCCCGGGCATGAAGACGGTCTCGTCATAACGGGTACCGTAGCCAATTTCTGGGTCAAAAGGATATTCGTAGACAACGGTAGTTCGGCCGACATCATTAACTGGAACGCCTTCAAAAAGATGAATTTGAAGGAGGAAGACCTGAGGCCGTGCCAAACCATGCTGTACGGTTTCAACGGAGAAGGCACCGGCTTAAAGGGGGCCATCGATCTCCAACTAACACTGGGAACGAAGGAAGGATTCAAGTCAGAAAGGGTCACATTCACCGTCGGAGAATTTCCGTCCCCATATAACATCATTTTGGGCAGACCCACACTCCACAAGTAGGACATCCTGATGTCCACCAAGCATCAGAAGATGAAGATGATAGGGCACCTCGGCAAAGTCATTACGATTTGCGGAGATCAAAGAGAATCCCGGCAGTGTTACTACAACACGATCAGGGAAACGGAGGGTAGCCCGTCGTCCCCACCTCGAATTCGACAAGGAGAGCAGGGAGGATCCAGGGCCGAGACACACTCATCCCGGAAACCAGTTAATCTGGTAGAGTTAGATGAAACATCCGCTTCTATTTCCTAATTTGTGACTGAAATTTTTTTTTTTAAAAAAAAAAACAGCTTTTCAAGAATTATAAAAGTTTACGCGTAAGTACCTAACATAATCCATAACGTCCATCCACACAAATACATACCACATGTACATAACATACATTCCATTACAAATCCACAGTCTCATATATAAAAAGTCCATGATACAGATCTCAACATAGATCATCAAAAGCAGAGAATTACGACAGCTACATCTTCTAGTCTGACATCGTCCCTTTCACTGTTCCTCTGCTCGCCCAAATAATTTGGGGTCATCACAGGTGTCAACCACAAGACACAAATAAGGTAAGTCATGATAAACAAAATTTAAATATAAACGGACATAATGCACGTAACTAGTTAAATAACCTACAGAGGATATATTATCACAATTATTATAAGTTAATCATCATTTACTCCACACATACATTAAATCATCTCTTTTCCACACATAACAAAAAAAATGCATGCTTATCTGATTACATGATGCATGACTGAGATCTCAGTTTCACAACGTCTCAAAAATTGTGGCCACTGTCAGATAACCCCACCCTCCCTCAGTGGAATGAACTTATCCATGCAGTCAGGGTAGCCCAGTGGCGCGTAGGATTATCACCTTCACTCATGTGATCATCATGGTGGTGTGGTCCTCACTGTCTCAACTACCCCCTAGTTAAAACATATGGACTCAGTTCAGTTATCTGACACACCTCCTTAGGAGGTTTATCGTCTCATCGTCTCAATTCTTACCCCTCAGGGTATATGCACATGAAACTGCATAACTGATTCATTTTACATCTTGTACATTTTTCTTTTTCATCACAACTCAATATCATTATAGAGTCATCATAATATCATCACAGGGTCGTCACAAACTCAAGATCATCACATCTTAAAATCATTTCTCATCACCCATCATTTTCATCTCATTTTTCATTATTTATTTAATATCTCATAGGCATCACAAAGTCTTAAGAAATCCACACGGCCATCATCACTAAATTGTAACAAAATTTAGAAAGTTATATCTCTTTTAATTTACCTAGCTAAAATCTATATAATCCATAGCAACAAATAAATACATAAAGAAAATAGGTTAGATAATAACATAACTTAAAAACACATAAAATATATGCTATCTACCAAATAATCCATGAAAATAATCAACAACAAAATACTTAGTTAGAAACTAAGTAAGATTAAAGAAACATTACAAGATAAATTTAATTAAGGAACATATATACCAAAATAATTCATGACACTTAATCCTACTCTTTTATCACTGGATAGACAATTATAAATAACCTTGGGTTGATTTATTTATCTCTTTATTAAGATCAATCTCATATCACCCTTCTTAATTATTTTTCCATGGCCTCCTAGTTCTTCAACTCATCTTAAATCATCCTAAGTAGTTTCCGTAAATATACCTAAATTTAGTTTATCAAAACTTCCCTCACCTTTGCTTTGGATATTAATCTTCCTTAAATTTCCTTGCTCCTCACACGTGAACCTCCCAAAGATGGGCTGTTGTGGCCTTTTTGTTTGATAGTGTTTGAAAAGGATGTAGAAAGTTGGATCTTGGAATGCAAGTAGGACCTTGGAACGGCACGGCTGTCTTTGGTTTTGGTTTGGAAAATTTGTTTGAAAATGACAAAGCTTTGTTTACTTAATCATCCGTAGCTTTCTTTATATGCCCACCGGTCCCCCACTTTTATGTAGCTCTTAAGCTTGTGTCATTCTCACTAAAACATCTATGACATTCTTACATATGTTAATCTTTAATTGGTTAGCCAATAACCTCCCTCCAAGCAAACTTCCAAGTACACAAAGCATTAACTCCTCCAAACTCTCAATTTTCACGTGTTCTCTCAATTGGAGTATCATCATCCGTAGCTTTTTCCTCTCCTTGGCATCCTTTGATTTTTCAAAGTCTTATGGAGAGCCAATTAGAATTAAGTTGGACTTTTCTACTATTGAATCAACCAATCAAAAGGAAATTAGACTTTTCTACCTTTTCTAGCACCTTTCTTTGGTTTAATATTTTTTTTATTCTCCTCTTATTGGTCAATACCCCTCCACGGTCTTGCTTCATTTTTAACACCACTATGCTCACTTTGTGGCTTCATCTGTGGATAGCTTCCAATTTGGTGGTTTTCTTTAGATTCCCATGCATTTATTATTTATTCTCTTTGTCACTTCAATTATTTACTTAAGCTTTACTTAGTTGCTTCCTATTGGTGACTTATTTGACTTAGTCTCCTTCTTGCTTTCTTATCTTCACGTGGTCCCTCCCATTTAAGGCTATCTTGATTTGCCATCTAACCGTA
>PYAF01002959.1:0-47835 GCA_007407185.1 Glycine tomentella | reverse complement strand
TAATTCGATAATCTCAGTTTGCTTAATTCTGAGAGCTTGCCCTAACGAGGTTCACGTTTGCTTAATTCGTGTAATGACGTTTTAGGTTAATCTTCGCTTAGTTGATTAATCTGGACTGATAAGGATTAAGTGGGATTGATTATCTTTCGTGAACCAAGGATATTAGAGGCGCAATCTGTTCGAAGGGTCTGACTCGTTTCAAATCACTGTGTTTAATTAGTAATTCTGCTCTGTTCTATTTTTTATTCTGTTCAACAAACAAAAACCCCCCTTTACGCGTTTAAACCCTTACACAGACGATATTTGGTCCTTGAGAGACGACCTAGGAGTCACTTCCTAGTACTACACTTAATTTGTATTAATTTGACGGAGTGCGACCTTCGATCAGGCTGGTCCTATAACTAATTGAAGGGGCATTACTTGAAGGAATAGGAGCCCTGGGGGGTACCCTAGACTCGGAGGCAAGTATTGCCGATCGTTGCCGTGATGATGACCCTACCCTAGAGGGCCCTAATCTGGAAGGATTGGGAGGTTTGGGGATAGGGGCTTTTGAACTGCTAGGGGCAGAAGGAACCCGAAGCAGGGATTTTCTTTTTTCTTCTTCAGAAAGGGGAAGGCCAAAAAGGCAGAATGCAGCACGAGGGGAAACCGTCTTGCGGATTTCTTCTTCTTGTTCAGGGGTGTATTTCATGATGAATGGAGAAAGAATGCACAGATGCGAAAAAAGCACAAGAACTGGAGATTAAAGGGGTATGCAGAAAATACTGACACTTAGGGTTTAGACGAAACAGAATGGAAAACAAGAAATTAAAATGACAGCAAATAAAAAGGTCAATAAGAAGTACCTGTAATGAAGGAAAACTGATGGAAGGAGGATCGATAACGAGGAACAAGTGACTCAGAAAAGGCACTGGAAGAAGCGAGAATGCAAAAGTTGTAAAAGATGCAGAAGGGGCGCAAGGAAGATGAGAATGTAGAAGAGGTGAAGGCTAAATCAAAATAAAAGCATTATTAATGAAATGAAATGGAAGGGGCACATTAAACAAAAAAGAGTAACCGCCAGAATTCAAAAGTCATGGATAATAACTGCTGGTTATGGAAGAACGTGGAAGGGGCAAAGATGTCATTAGCACAGAAAGGAAATGATTGAAACGTGCAAGGAAAGGACAAAGGCTGGTCGACAAGACACGTGGCGGCTGGGGATTAGAAGACGTTCCATTCCTCTATGTTCATAGACGTTCCATTCCTCTATCCTCATAGCTGTCCAGGCTGCTTTGAAAAAACAAGAGATAGCTCGGCATTAACATCGATGAGAAATGACCGGTGGACATTGTCAGAAGATGGATTATTTTGACAAGGGGCAGATGCGAAGTATGTCTCGGTTCGGATAATGATCACCTCGGCTCGGATCTTAATCACCTCGGTTCGGACGATTGTTACCTCGGCTCATACCTTGGACACATCGGTTCGGACGATAACCCTCTCGGTTCGGACACCAATTAACCTTGCTTGGGTTCTTCCCAAAGAGCATGGTCGACTTCATTACTGATACATCCCGGCCACCCAGAGTGCTAAATGACCGGACTGAGGGGCATCTATTACGGATAAAATATATTATCCTATCTTACTAATTCAAATATTCAAACTTCCAGTAACCCATCATCATAACCACCAGATAATAGAAGATATAACCGCTATATTTCAGTTATCTATATCTCCGGATATCCCAGTAAAAGATAACAGGCTTCAACTGTCTACCATCAAGGTCCAGGTTAGAATTCTATAAATAAAGCCTACTCCATGGTGAAAGGTACACACACAATTCTGACTCTCTCTTTCCATTCACACGGCACACACCGCACACCAATTGCTTCGTGTGTATCGCTGCTGTGATCTTCTTCTTCCTTAAGTTGCTTCAGTTCATAAGCTTCTTAAGAGAGAGAGAGTCCGATCCTATAGAAAATTATCCAATACCACTTGTTGGACATTTCTGTTCTCTCTGAGCAGAACATAATAATTATTTCTGTAAAATATTAAACTCGAATACTATCCGAATGATTTAATCTTAACTTCAACACATTAACTACTTGTGTTGAAAAATAACAATGTAAGTACACAATTAATTTTTTCTTATATAAACTTTGAATTTTGGTTATATTCTTATGCGTAATGAATAAACAATTTTCATTGTTATTGTATAGATTACATTATGAGAAATGTCAGTAATATATTCTCTAATGTATTTTTTTAATAATTTTTTTATTAACATTAAAATTTATTAGAAATCACACAAATTTCAATAAATGTAACTTTTTATTCAATAAATCTCCCATGTTTGTATAATATTTTTACAAATTTTAAACAATAGTGGATTATGTATTATATATCAGATAATTTGTTACTTATACTCCTCTTATATCATTGGTGAGTACGTACGTAGTGATCTGTAAATCAAACAAGCAGATGTAATATTCACGTAGGAAAGTGGAAACAAACTACAATTTATTGAATTGAAGCTTGGCATTGTTACAGATATCAATAATCTCGAATCATATGGGTTTGGATACAGATGATACAACAAAAGGGTCTTGAAAAACAAAAAAAATGGTTGGAACCTAAACCAAATTACTCACTGCAAATGGGTCAAAAAATTTAAAATAAAGGACTTATGGTAATGCAAATGGTTGGGACCTAAACCAATTAATTAGGCTAATTAGTTTAGGGCAAAAATTGATTGATGTTAGAGGGCGTATATGGTTCTCATTTGATAGCATATACGGTCCAGGGGGGAAAATTAAACGAACTTATTAATATTTTAATGTCCAGTGTAATATAATGATCGATCAGTATTCAATTCAGTTTCCTCTTCATGCGCTTACGCTCTTCCTCAACCTCCAGCAAGTTCATGATCACTGCATCCGAAGCATCCCTTAGCATCTCTGACCAGTCCCTGAAAACCCATCAAAACAAAATTTAATACTCCGAAAAAGAAAATGTTTTATATATATATATATATATATATATATATATATATATATATATAGTGTAAGAGCTAATTTTCAATACTTCTCGAAACCTATTGATTGGCAGTTCGTACTTTTAATTTGATAATTTTTTTAATTTTATCTTAAGAATTATTAAAATTAAATGAAAAATAACCATAGTGCATACTATATTTTTGTGTGTGTGTGTGTGTAGTACGTAATACGTACCCTTTCAAAGAATCAAAGGTCAATCCAACAGTGTATTTAGCTTCCTCGAGAGCCAAACTAAACCTCTGAAGTTCTTTAGAAGGGCAAGTTCCATTGTCCTTGACTACAAGCTGCGAGGGCTTCACGTCGTAGAAGATGGGCACAACCCTCTTCTTTGACTCCATGAGAAGAGCGAGCTCATGGAGACAAAAATAAGAGTCACAATAGCGCGGCGAAAACACGGCAACACCCATTTTGCACCCGAGAATGGCCCTGTCTATATGATCGAACAGCTTGTCCCCAGGTTTCATGTTCATGCTGTCCAAGAAAGTTCTCACTTTCATCCTCATCAATCGGTCGTACAACAGCACCCCGATGTTCCTTTTCGTGTCGATTCCACGGTGGTTTATGAAGACATCGCAAGCCGGACGGGTGATTTTCCGGCACAAGGTGGCTGGCAAACGTTGCATGGCTCCAACAAGTTTTCTAGCTAGCAATTTTTTTTTCAATTGACAGGAATATTGATCGAACTCAGATATCAGAAAATTTATAATAATCTCACACACACTGTTCTGATCAATTTCACTTCTTGATATGTTGTCTGTTGCAGTTTGTGTTTTGTATATATATATGTACCTAACTCTCCTATGAATTTGTGTTTGTATGTAGTTTTTGGATTTTAAATGTGTGGTTCGGACAAATGAAGATGCTGGTGTGTGTATATGTATATATATAAAAGAAAAGTTTGAGCTAACAGGGTTTGGTTAAAGACCACTTTAATAAACTTTGCGGTTTGAAATTCAACGGGGGTAGTCCATTTCAATGTCTGGACTCAAGAAAATACTAGGTATTTGGACAAAAAGAGTAAAAGTGTTTGAAAAATTTGATTGCCTAGAATTATTGCACATATGTTTGGAACTGTGCTTTTCCTTCAAACACGTTGGGTCACTTTTTATTTTTATATGTGGGGAATCCGTTAACGCAGATCCGCTGACATGGTCATCATGTCTACTGATCTTGCCTTACCTTTTGCGGGAAGTTTAGAGTGTTGCTTCCAGTTTCCCCTATAAACTATGTTTAATTATTACGTGGGTTTGAACATTAATTCATTCCTTAATTAGATGCAAATCCAACTAACTAAACTGTTAGCTAGTGTTTTATTTTTTTATAAGCTTAATAATTTGAAAAATGCTACTGCTAGCTACTTCAATTTTTTTTACAATATTTTTATACAAAAAGGGGATCACAGAGATGAAAAGAAAAAAGAAAAGAAAAGAGAAATGTGTGATAGGCAAGGAGAGTTTACTAGGCATGGCAACGGGCGGGTCGGGGGCGATTTTTACTTATACCACCCCCGCCCCTGCCCCTCAAAACCACCCCCGTCCCCACCCTTGACGGGGGTCGATTTTTCCCGTCCCGCCCCGCTCCCGAACACTTAAAAATTGCTATTAAAAAATTAATTTTAAATAACAATCATAGCATAAAATTTGATCGCGCTAAGTGTCAAATGTATGTAATTACAATAAAATTTTAACATTAGATGTTTATTGTAGGAAAATAAAATTAGTTATACTCCTAATTCTTGAATAAAATTAAGCCTTTATCTCAAGATATTCCACATATATAAAGGTATTTTTGTAAATAATTAAATATAGCATGGCGGGGGCGGGGGCGGGGGCGGGGGCGGGGGCGGGGCGGTTATCAGCATTATCAAAACCGCCCCCGCCCCCGAGTTCAACAGGCAGAGAAAAATTGAACCCGAACCCGAAACCGGTCAACTCGATTTTTCTCCGTTGACATCGGGGCGGATTCGAACAGATGCCCACGGTTGCGGGTCAAGTTGCCATGCCTAGAGTTTACCAAGTCTATTCCATAGGTCGATCTAGCTCGAAGTTAATTTTGGTAGATTCAATTTTGGAAATTAGAATAGTTATATATTAAGGATATTTTTTAGTCCGAGTCATATATATCAACCCAGTTTACTGTCTAATATTCTTTCAAAGAGTATATATAATTTTTTAAAATAAATAATTATATATTATTAATATAATTTTGTAACCTAATAGACGATGTTTCATATAATATAATCTAATATTATTTATTTTAAAATATATATTATAAAATGTATCTTAATTATACAATTATATACTTATTTAATTTTATGACTTCATTATATAATATTAATATTGATATATATTATGTTGACAAACCGGATTACCCGATTTTATTTCAAATATTATTTGAGTTTGGGTTGGATTTAAATAAATGGTAAAAAAAAAATGGATTGGAAAGAAACAAGTATAAAGTCATTCTAATCTATTTAATGGCCTCATCGGTGATCGATCTGTAATGTGATAAATATAGAGAAGAAATAATGTTATAATAACACAACTCAAATAAATTTTATTAAAGAAAATTGAGTTCAAGAAGCACTCAAGACAAAAGGAAATTAACACATCTTTCAGCAAAACAGAGTTTCCACGGCATACAGTTTAACATAAATAAAAAACTCAACCTCTATATCGAATTGGAATAGGTCTCAACGATCTCAAAAGGGTGCCATATTTGATTTCTTAATTCGAAATTGACAAGTGACTGTTGAAACAGTCTGGTTGTTAGAATTCATCAGAAAGTAAAACACGAGAACGTAAGAGAAAACTAGTATTTTAGTTTGAATGCACACACATGATTAATGTTTTTTTTATATAATTAAAATATATTATAAATAAATATTTTTGAATGTATATAAATTATATTTGTAATTAAAAATTACAATCAATAAATATTTTTATACATAAATTATATTTTAAATTTAAGACAAATAATTTATAATACAATATAAAGTTATTTTTAACTATTTTAATTTATTATTAAAATATTTATTTTAATTTAAAATAAATATGAAAAATAGAGATTAAAAGAGGTGAGTAGTTAAGAAAATTAAATATACAACTGAAAATAAAAAAAATAATGGTTTGATATAGTCAAGAAATAAATTCGTTGAATTTGTACATTTTATCAATTATTCTTATCTCAAACCCAGCTACATACATTTTTTAGCAAAACCTATTTAGTCTCCGATCTACTTTTCGTATCTATGAAGTTTTTCCAAAAAAATATTCTTTTAAGTGAGACTTCATGTATGAAAATTGTACAAGTTGGAAAATCTCGGAATTGCATGGATCCTTCGAAAGGGAATGAATGGATCATAGCGGAAAAGATAACAGAAGGCGTTGAAATAAGCTATACATTTTTTTTCTTTTTCTTTTTTTTTTATCATGAAATAAACTATACATTTTTTTTTTCTTTTTTAATCATGAAAATTTGTACAGTGATAGAATATTCTAAAATATGACTAAAATAAACTATACATTCTTTTCGTACATAGTTAATGCTTTAAAAATTAAATATGTACTACTTTTGTCATGAGAGTGACACCTTACACATGCATCATGTACGAGTTTGTGTTCTTACTAGCTGACACTGAGTCTTCGTAAACGCGGGGATCTTGATTGATGTAACTTCTTAATTTTGTCTAGTTAAGCGTAACTGATAAAGTAATTGCAAAACCAATCAGACACACACCAACTAGTCTTTCGGCTAAAAGAAAATTCCAAAGTGTGCAATTAATCCAAGAATGGAGCGAAAGAAGCTAGATAAAAGCTTTAATTAGGTCTGTGATAAACAATAAAAAAAATACTATGTTTCTTTCTTTTGATTCAAAGATAGAAGTATGAATCATGAATTATATTCAATAATTAAACAACGTGGGATTTTTCTTGGTTAAGCATACGCATGAAATAATTGGTTGGGGTTACGTTCTTTGTGCATCATATTTAGTAATTTAGTTAATTTCCAAAAGGGAAATTAATTAGCGGCTCCAATTTCGACCTTTATCTTTAAGCTATAATCGCTAAGGTATTTCATATAACTTATATCTTCTTTTACTATGTGAAAAATTTATTTAGTTGTTTGATAAATTTTTTAGTAATTTCTCAATAATTTTTATTATTTTTTTAAATGCTAGTAGTGTTTTTAAAATATTAATTTTTAGCTTTTTTTATTTTTTATTCTTAATATATTTATCAAACTTCATGTTTATTCTTTTTAAATAAATCAATATTTTATTGTTTTATATACTCATTTGTTGTCTCATACTTTTATCTAACATTTAGATCTCCTCATTTTGTTTCACAACGTGCACACTAATTTTTCTCTTTAAGTAATGGTATTTTAATTTTTTCACTCCATAATGCTTTGATAGTGTTTTTCTTAAAATATTTTGATTGTGAAATTCTTCGATATAAATGAGTAATGACACAAGCAACATCTAGATTACATATCCCCTTAAGAACTTGCAGTCATTGACAATGACACAGACAACAAAAATATGGAGGATATATCTAGTAAAATGAAAGAAGTGCACAATAATATTGCTAATTTAATATGGAATAATAGATTATTGGTTTACTCTACTTTATTTTTTTATATTATGTTTTGGATATTTATATATTACATTCTTAATTTAATTTAATGATTATACTATTTATTTTATTAATTTAGTATTATAAATTAAGACATTGATAATGATAAATGATATTATTTTTTGTTATTATAATTTGTATATTTTTATGTTACAATATTTATTTTAATCATTACATCACTTATAATATTTAATTTATTATTTCAATACTATACTTTATCTATTATTTTTGAATAATTTTATATTAAATAATTTATTTTAACTATTATACTAATTAGCATAATAAAAATATGATATATAAAGTTCCGCCAAGTTAGTTTCAAGTGGTGAGGAACTTAGATTCTTTTAAGATCATCAAAATATCTCCAGTTACCAATTACCATTACGCATCCCTCATTGTATTTTTCAGTTGATTATGAATGAAATGACCTAATTATTTTCAAGTAAAAAAAAAACTTAAAAATCGAATTTTCTGAATGAAGAAAATAGACACCGTGAGATTGTCCCCGCAAATGTGCTCAACCGAAAACTTAGCAATATTGTTAGTCAGAAATTAAATTACATCATGTTTGTTTTTCAACCAAAAAGTATTATGTACTGTTTTCTTAGTTGAATTTAGATGTTTGAAGAAAAATAAAAACGTGAATAGATTTTTACATTATGAGAATTATTCCTTGTGTACAACGAAAGAACGTCTTTAGCAATAATGGGACGAAACCTTATTTCATGTGTTCATTATTGTTTAAGGCTTCATGAAATGCTTCACTGTTTCATCAATAATAATATGTCATTTGTTTTTTTGTTTTTGTTTTTATAACATCTCAATATCTCTGTCTGAGTGTCCTATCTAATATTCTGTATTATTTACATTACAAAATCCAACAAAATCCAACAATAGCATTCAAAATAAAAAATAAAAAAAATCCAACAATAGTTTTTACATATCAGAAAGCTTTATATGGCTAAGAAGGGATCATGTTAATAAAAGAATAAGTTTAAAAGATTTTTCTTCCGTTATCAAATAACTCTTTTCTAACTCTTTTATAATTGTTTTTTTTTGAGGAATTTTATTCATTCCTCCTATATAATATAATTTAACATTTTAATGTTCTCTTAAAGTTTGTTTGGATAAATTTTTCCACAAGCTTATAAGAGAAATAAATAAGAAGGAAAACTGAAAAATTAGGGACAACTTTGTTAATTTATTTTTGAAAAAGTTAGGGGCAAACTTAGTAAAAATAGGGGAAGAAATAATAAAGCCCAACGTTAAAATTTTTCTTTCAAATTATACATACGCGCGCATGGCCTGCAAATATTAGATTGGACACTAAGATAATACTACAAAATCTAAGAAGATCTTTAATATATCTTGAACAAAGATCTTGATCTTAAAATTTGATATTCACTAATAGATTTTTTAATAAAGGAAATGAAAAAAATCTAACATGAACAATGAATTCTTGTAGAAAAATTCCTGCATATTATTTAAAAAAGAATAATTTTTTTCTCTCCCTAAAATCTCAAAACGAGATCTACCATAAAAAAAAAATGCGAGAGATCTTGAGAGATCTTCCGTCTTACATAACACTATGAAATTTACCAAAAAAATAGTCTAAAATTCCAATTTAAAATTTACAACTAAAATACTGCATCTAAGAAACACACTTAACTTAGATTTCTTGGCTTAATTGCAAATAGACTTTGCTAGTACATGCGTATTTATAGATGCACAAGGCATATCATGATATAAGGACATATTTTGAATCAATAAAACTGTTATAATCATTAAAGTATTGATTAATGGCAAGCATAGAATGCTCAAGCTTAATATCAATGTTAATCACCTAGAATGCTTGAAAGACACATGTAAAAATTTTCTATTGGCTTTGGCATATGGATATGAGATTGATCATCTAAATTTTGTAGGATTAAATTAATTAGCAAAGGAGAACATGGTGAATAGGTTATCCCTCTCATTTGTGAAGGGTATCTATATGAACTGAATGGGTTGATTTTTCTTTTTTTCCTTTTTACCTGAATAAAAATCTTACTTTATAGTACTAAAGCCTTATAAATATGTTAACAAATATATTACTAGAATGGCTAATTGGCCAAAACTTTGAGGTAAGAAGCACATACACACATGCATGCAAGCGTGCTATATAAGGTGTACAGTACTAATCAATGCATGTCGTCAACGGTGTTTAGGTCCAATAGAAGGGAGTAATATTCTTATATGGGTAGCTATGATCTAAATATCTCATGCAAGAAATGTCCATGTGTTCACAACAATGTCTTGAACAAAAATTACTTTCAAAAAAGAATAAATGTAATAAATTAACACATAACTATTTTATATTAATTAATTATATAAATCTTTGTATTAGACAATTATTTTATTTTTAAAATAATGATATATTAGATAATGATTGATTTATGAGTAAATAGTTATTTTCGTTCCTGAATATATAAAGCGCTGAGAAATTCATCCCAAAAGATGAAAATTCAAATTTTAGTCCCCGAAAGTGAAAAAAAGTGCGATAAATTTATTCATCCGTTAACTTTCGTCTGTGAATGAAAGAGTCTATGTGAAATAGAGAAACGAAAATGTCACAAAAATGATTACCAACATGACGACTGAAGAGATTGGACCAAAATATCAATAAATTACCATTGGACCAAAATGCTAATAAGTTACAATTGAACCAAAATACATTAATTTTTTTTATCAAAATGTTAGTAATTTTTCATTAGACCAAAATGTTAGTAATTTTCTTTTGGACCAAAATGTCAATAGTTTCTGTTGGACTAATTTGTCAGACCCCAAATTTTGTTTCATTTAAGAGTAAAAAATAATTTAATTTTAATCTTTCCTATTTTTTTTATCGTTGTAAGTATAATATTATAATAAACACTTTAAAAATAAGAAAGTAAACATAGGTTAGAATAATATCAAAATATCTTTAGTTAGGTATTCAGCACCAATTCAAATTATATTCCCAGATGTATCATCTCATAGGATGAATAAACCGAATTACATGAGCTTCATACTTACACTAGGGTTGTCTCGCCGCCAAGATTCGAAGAAGAGAAATATGAGATATGTTTGTCTTTTGTTTATAGTAGATTCTGAATAATTATTATAATTTGAATAAATTTATAATGATTGATACAATGTTACAATGCTTATTTTGTACATTGGTAGAATGTTTATTTTGAAAAGTTTCTATTGTGATGAGATTAGGTAATGACAAAATCAAGTCAAGTCTCATTTTTTTGTAAGGATTAACTTAATGGTTATGCATTTTTGTTTGAGTGTTATATTTTGAGTAAAATACTGTCACATTAGAAATTTCATAACAACAGACATATTATATTTATTAATCAATATTATGTTTGTTTTAATTTATGCTTGCTTCCCTATTTTTTAAGTGTTTATTGTAATGTTACGCTTGCAACGATAGAAAAAGGAAGAAGATAAAAATTAAATTATATTTTACCCTTAAATGAAATAAAATTTTGGGTCTGACAAATTACTCTAATGAAAAAATACTGACATTTTGGTCCAATGAAAAATTACCGATATTTTTTTTACTGAAATTTTGGTCCAATGATAACTTATTGACATTTTGGTCTAATTTATTCAGCAGCCATATTGACAATCATTTTTGTAACATTTTCATTTTCGCATAGACTCTTTCATTAATGATAACATATTGATGGACTTGTTGCACTTTTTTCACTTTCGAAAACTAAAATTGAATTTTCATCTTTTGAGAATGAATTTATCAATGTTCAACATATTCAAAGATAAAAATAACTATTTACCTTGATTTATTATACAGATATAAAGATATATCTTAATTTGGAAATGACTAAGAAATCATTGTATTCACCAACTTCAGAATACTATGGGGGATAATTATTTAATGAAACACATAAGATTAGAATCAAAAGAAAGGATACTTAAATATAGAAAGTCCAAAGCCATATATTAATAATTGGCACCTAATTAATCTAGAACGGAAGGAATTGAAGCTGTTTAAGTTTAACATTCTCTTATTTTTAGACATATTCCAACCAGCGTATCAACTTTCCTGCAATATTCAGTTAGCCGTTGATGATGAAGACACAAAACATAAACACTAAACCATATCGAAAACGACTAAAACTAATCAGCAAGACAGGAGGGGGAAGGAGCCTTTATATTCCTTCCTCTTTCGATTTTCTTCCTTGGCTCTCTCTTTTGAGAAAGTTCCATTGTAATTCTCATATTGGTTTCCGCATCGTCAGACATTAGAATAACCCCTAATTGCATGCATATCTCAAATTTTCTATCACCAACCCAATTAATTTGGATATTCATTTTTCAAAGGTTTGAACATTAATTTCTTTCGTTATTTGTTCTATAGAATCAAATTTTTAGATATCTTTTTTTGTTTTCTCTTCTAAACCAACATTTTTAGCTTGATTAATTATATCCATTTTTGTGAACATTTTGGTTGGCATCAACATCACTTTTCTTCTGTTCCAGGATTAATTTCCAGTCAATATTATCAATAAAACATGGCAACCGTTGGTTTCTGCGGTTTGAAGCCATTGCTCTTTCGTCGAAAGGCAAACATTTTTGAGGTAAAATTGCAACCTTTTCTTGTTTTCATGACCTTATCTTGTTAGCCCATATTTTCTTTTCCCGTGTCTATTTCTATTAGGGACCTGATGCTAGCTAGTTGCAATTTGCTAAAGTAAAAAAAATATCTATTTTTTTTTTATCAAACTCGAATGTTAATATGGGGATTTTGGAACTTCCCTATTTGTTATTTTGTCGTTTTTATGTAACATGTATGGTATAACATGTCGGTTTATGTCCCATGATTCAAGTCTTGTTTTCATCTCAAATTATTTGATTCCTTAATTTGAAGCTTATGCATAGACAGCAAATGTATAGATATGCTTGTCTCATGGACTTAACATTTAGGGTTTTGTTTGGTGGGATACCATTCCAAGTTTTATATATATAGGAAAACATCTTTTGGAATAGGTTTTCTTTATCCAACTTTAGGTTTATACGATTGTTCACGGGTTTGATTGGTGAAGGATGAAGTGCCAACCTAATTGAAATCGCTTTCGTCAATGCCATGCATTAGAATGTTGTTTTTAGATAAAAAAAAAAGTATTGTCATTTATGTCTTTCATTCATCAAATTAACTAGGTTTTTAACTTTTTAGTTATGAAGATGTTGCTTTGTCAATTTTTTTATATATAAATGTTCGGATCAAATCATGAATGAATTTAATGGATGTAATTAACCAGTGAAAGTGGTGTAGAAGATGTTGGAATTTCAAACATTAGCTATATGAAACAATATAAATAATTAGATCTCCTTTGCACACCCTTCATAACGTATAACCACTTGCAGGCAATGAAAGGCTCTACGCCTAAGAGGTCTTCATCTGCAAAGGCTAAGAGCAAAGCAAATGAAGAGTCATTGGAGTTGTCATTTGTTGGAGCAGACCAATTGATTCTAATGGTGGAGATCCATAAGAAGATCTTGGCATTCAGAGACATCATGGACCTAGCTCCATGTAACAGCTCTGCTTCCTTACGTGAGGTGCTTTATATATAATTTCTTTCTATTCAAAGAAATGACAGCATGCATTAATCCCTCACTATTCTTGCCTGCTTCACACATTTGACTTAATTTCATCTGTCAAACTACAGATGGTAATGAAAACCCTGAAAGATCTGCAAGGGCTTTACCCAGGGATCATACCAAAAATTGAAGTGTCAAAGATTAAGGACAAGCCTATAGACAAGGTTTGGACATTTAGCTGCACCTCAAATTATATTAATCATACTGAAATCATAGAACCTTTGATTTTTTTTTTTTATTACTTTTAATTTCAAAATTTTCACTTTGTTTCCAATCAGTTCTTATTCTAAAAAATTTGTATAGAAAACTGTGAAAACAACTTTGTTATGTTCTTTTGTTTCGTGTACAAATCTTTATAAACGAGAAATAGATTGAAAGTAAGGTGAACGTTTTGTAATTGAAAATGAAAATAGAAAATGTTTTCTCAAAAGTAAATGGACCCTTAAACTCGCAAATACTAAACGTGGACTATTTTACTACAGTCTATGGCCTACTTCTGCAAGGCTTTGAAGTCTCTTGGAGAGTCATGGATGATGAACAATGATTGGATGAATAAGCTCAATATTGTATTACCATCATGCAAGGATAACAGCAACATGCATCAACTGGGTATGTATGTCATTAGTATATAGCTTGTCAAATGGTGTATTAAAAAGAAGACAAAGTCCAAATTCATAATTTTAGTAGTCCAAGACATTGTTTTATTTGTTTTGCAGGTGAGACAATGTTGACCACTCTAGATTCCTTGATCAAGTTAGCAAGTGAGAGGTTTGACATAGAATTGACAGAAGAAGATGAGCACAAGAAAGAATTCAGCCCACGTTCAAGCTCATTTGGGAAACATATAATGAGATCAACCTCCTTTTCAGATAGCAGCTTCTCTTGTTCCTCTTCTCCTGCCACACCTAAATCTGTTCTCCCAGAGTTGATGAAGTACTCAGCAAGATCAGGAGACAGTCCAAGGAGTTCTTGTGCCTCACCACTTCTTCTGTCTCTCAGAGTTCAAGCTGTGGGAAAGTTGAACCCTATTGATGTAAAGCGCTTGTCTTTCCAGATGTCACCAACACAAATCCACAAGATAGAAGAGGAACCAGTACCCACCTCAGAATTGGATGACAAGGCCTCAAATATTATTCATGGAAAGGACTCACCAGAAGACCTAGTGTTTCACTTGGACGCAACTGAGGAGGAGTTAGAAAGCATAATCAATGATCATAAAACTAACAAACCTCAATCTATTAGGGAAGTCAGGCTATCATTGTCTCCAGGACAATTTCAACCAAAATCTCCTCCTAAACCACCACAAACACCTTTTGAGCAACAAGAACAAGTACTTGTATCTTCACCTCCCATTACACAACAAGCCCCTCCTAAACCATGCATACCACAACCTCCTCCCCCACCACCTCCTTTACCATCCATGATAATGGTGAAAGCTACTCCCCCTCCACCACCACCACCTCCACCTCCACCTCCACCTCTTGCACCATCATCCATGATCAAGCCAAATGTAACATTACCACCACCACCTCCTCCTCCTCCTCCACCATCAGCACTAAAATTGGAGCAAAGTGTTGCTCCAATAATTAAAATGCCTCCACCTCCACCTCCACCACCAGGGTCTACAAGTTCAGGTGGTTCAGCAACAACTGCTGCTGCTCCTCCACCACCTCCACCACTCATTCCATTGAAAGTTGGATCAGTCCCAGCACCTCCACCACCCGTGCCGGGTGGTGCAAAAGGAGGTGCACCACCACTGCCACCTCCTCTTGGAGGAGGGAGATCCTTGGGCGCTAGGGCAACTACTAAACTGAAAAGATCGACACAGTTAGGCAACCTGTATCGAACTCTAAAGGGAAAAGTAGAAGGGTCTAGCCTCAATGGAAAATCTTCTGCTGGGAAAAAAGGTGGTATTGGAGCAGCTAGCACTGGAGGGAAACAAGGAATGGCTGATGCTCTAGCAGAGATGACAAAAAGGTATGCTTTTTCAACCATGCACAACAACAAGAACAATACTTCTATGTTTCTATATTTCAGATGTTTATCTTTTTTTTTTTATTGGCAAATTTTAGTTTTTAATTGTTAGTTTTCTTTTTTAGTAGGTGAAATTGAATCCACCACTTTTCTCATCTTTTCTTCTTTTTTATCAATAAACTAATCTTATAACTTCATTTTTCACATGCTTTTATGTCTAATACATAGTTGTATTTGATTTTCTTGACTCTTTTTAAAAGCTTTGGATACTTTACAGATATGTATAAGTTAAGTATCGAAGAAAATCGATGTCTATGAATATGTGAAACATATTTAAGTATTCATGCTTTATATGTTACAAGTCTTGAAACCAAATTTCTCACCTCTTAAAGTATTTGGTTTATCTTTCCTTTATTTAATTAGATCCTCTTACTTCCAACAAATAGAAGAAGATGTTCAAAAGTACACAAAGCAAATCTTGGAGCTGAGATCTACCATTACTAATTTCAAGACAAAGGACATGACAGAATTGAGCAAGTTCCACAGAGATGTTGAATCCGTTCTTGAGAAACTAACTGATGAATCACAGGTGATTTTAGAAAATTCATTTCCTTATGATTTTCATTTCAATTCCATTCATTGCTGCTCTTGGTTCTTTCATTTACCCTGGTAAGCAATTCTGTTGCTGCATATAGGTGCTATCACGGTTTGAAGGTTTCCCCACAAAGAAGTTGGAAGCTTTAAGAATGGCAGCAGCACTGTACAACAAGTTGAACTCAATACTTATCGAGCTTCAAAATTGGAAAATAGTGCCTCCAGTGGGTCAGCAACTGGAAAAGATTGAGCGTTATTTCACCAAGGTAATAAAAAAAATCATCAAATTCATTTGATTACCTCATGCAGTGTCCTTGTACATTCATTAATTTCCAAATTCTAACCCAAAAAGAGAAAAAAAATACAGATTAAAACAGAATTAGATGCTTTGGAAAGAACCAAAGATGAAGAGTCCAAGAAGTTTAAGGGTCACAACATCGAATTCGACTTCCACATTCTTGTAAAGATCAAGGAAGCATTGGTGGACGTTTCCTCCAATTGCATGGAGTTAGCACTTAAGGTATATTCTAGTTAGAACAAAGGAAACAAACACAAACACTTATATATGACCAAACCATGAAACGAAATTGACTTTAATTGTTTGCATTTGCCTAAACTCAATGCAGGAGAAGCGCAATGCAGCTGCTAAGAATGATGCACCTAAAAAGGAAGGTGGTCCAATGCTTTGGAAATCTTTCCAATTTGCATTCAGGATCTACACATTTGCTGGTGGCATTGATGATCGTGCTGACAAGCTAACAAGAGAATTGGCTCAGGAGATAGAAAGTGACCCGAATACAAATCACCAACCATGACATTAATATATTTTATATATATATATATATATATATATATATATATATCTGTGTGTGTGTATATATTTGGATTTATGCCTTGTATATGGAGTAAAAATTGACATGGCCGGTGAGGTTCTTTCTGCAATTCCATCATGATGAACCCCCTTTTTAGTGTCAAATCCATTTGTATATTAATGATCATTGGAGATTTGGAGTTCTAATTTTTTAAATTTTGATAGGAGTTAGTCATGCTGGGAGAGTTTTGAAAATTAATTGCTGGAACTCTACTGAAGTATGAAGCTTAACTTGTATCTTCACTACTTTATAGTTTGCTATATATATATATATATATATATATATATATATATATATATATATATATACACACATCATATATTGGAGACGCGATGAATTCCCTCCTTTTATTGCTTTTTGCTTTCATTCTATTTGTACTAATCATAAAACACTTGCAGGATACCCAACAGTGTAGCAAAATTAGTGAAATATTCCTACAACAATGATCATCACAGTAGCGAATATACATAATTAAAATAAGTTTAGAAATTATATCTAGTGTACATGAATGATTACATATAATTAATTAAAATCCTTAAATGATACAAAACCGAAAAAAACACAAAATTATAACCAAACATTCATGTAGTTAAATTAGCACAACAAATTAATAAAGTGTTTCTAGATAATTATACCACTTCCAATTGAACTTAAAACATAGCATACAAATAAAACATAAACATACACAACCAACTGTGGTCTAGGGCTAACCTTGTTACCTCTGATGGTCTGACCATAGTCATGAGATAATCTCACTTCTCCTTATCTCGAAAGATGCAGTTTTGCAGCAATGGTGTAAGGAACATAATGATCCGTCACGATTTCTCACTCTTTAGCTCGCAGCTGAGACGACACAAGTTTCGAATTAAAGAAGCAAGAGAGTGAGAGAAAGAAAAAGACAACGTTAGTAGGAACCTAAAATATATAGTTAATATATAATTCTGATAGCAAGTTGGGTTAACGGAGCCAAAAGTTCAACACGTGAGTATTATCCACTCACAAAATTATTTTGTTTACTAAAAACTCATTTTCAAATCCAAAACCTATTGCCAAATTATTTATTTTAATTAAAACAAACAAAATTAAAATATTTAATAATAATTAATATATTTATATAATTAGAAAAGAAAAATCGGAATATTACAAGGAATTAAGATTGAATTCTATGATGATAGAAGATATTGGAGGGCAACAAATGGTGGCCGGTTTTACATTAGTTGGTAACTCTGGTGAACCACAAGTTTCTAGGTCAGGAGGGAGAATTGGAGCAGCGATGGCTAAAAGGTTGTTGTTATTGTTGCTAAGAGTAGAAGCACCGTAAAGTCCTCCAAAGCCAACAATATTAATGAGAAAATCCCTCCTATTTTTTCCTCCTAAGTTGTGTGATAGTTTTCCTTATTCTAGGTTTTGTGTTGAGTTGTTTTGATTACTATGACATGTTGTGGAATTTGCTACCCGACACCGCGTACCCGGCTCGGCACCACAACCTTCTGCTAGGCTACTCGTGTACTCGGCACCTCACGTGCTCGGCTTCCTCATACCCGGCAGAACACTTCTCCTTCTCGGCTGGGAGCTTCCTCTACCAACCACAAGACTGGGGAGTCACTCGACTCAACCCTCAGCAACAAACACAGTAAATACGCAGCGGAAACAATCAAACAGTAAACAAGAGAAGAGATAGGGAGAATCAACACACAAAATAGCTTTACGTGGGAGAAAACCTCCAAGAGGAAAACCCACAGAACCAAGTCCAGAAACAATCCACTATTCAGAAATAATGGTTATAAATAACGCTCAACGGCCACCTGCCGGAGCTTCTCTCAGCCTCGCTCACAACAGAAGTGGAACAACTCTCAACAAGAAACTCTCACAGCTCTCGGAGACACTCTCGACGGTCTGCAACCGGAGAAACACTCACTCTCTGTTTCGCTCAGCCTCTCACTGCCGCAACCTAGCGTTAGCCTCTCTGGAATTTCTTCGTCACTGTTTCACCTCATAATGAGGGTATTTATAAGAGAGACACCTCATTTAGGGATTTACCCTAAATAGAAATGGGCCAGGTCAATACTTGGAATTTGGGCCCAATAACATTGTAACGGAATATTCAACATATTTGAGAACGTGGAAATGGAAGGGGTGCAGAGAAATCAGTGAGGGTCATAGTGGATAGAAGGCATGATATGTAATCGGTTATTATCCGTTCTTCTTGTGGCTCATAATGAATAATGTACAATATATATTGTCCTTTTATGTGATCAAGTTGTGAAATAGGTGTCTTATTGCTCATAATTTAAAGTTTTTAATTAACACTTGTAATTCTCGTTTTCTATCTAGACAAGAGAAAATGACAGGATATAAAGATTCCTTTCATTTGCTGGACTCACATTATCTAGGGCTGCGTGTATTGCTGCATAGTCATTGGTTTATTTGAGATTGCTGGGATGCGCTGCAATAATCATCATACTTTCATTGTAATAAGATAAGACGCGACATCAGTTAAGAAATCTTTGGTAGGCCCCATTTTAGGGTGTGTTTATAATTAAATATTTTCACTAATTTAATCCATAGTTTATTTTTTAATAGACAAGTAGATAAACCCTTTTTTTAGGTTTATAGAGTTACTGTCAATTCTTTTTAGGTAAATATATAGAAATATCTTTTCCTAAAAAAATTTATGCAAAGTTGATTTAATTTGTATTTAGCCTGTTTTTGATAACCTTATTGCCTTATTTATTGCTTTTAGGTAGAATTTTCTTTTCTTTCAAAAATGTATTTTCAAAAGGAAGTGTGTTAGAGTAAATTTACTTATTTTTAAAAATGTGTATGATTCTAGCAATATGAGCTTTTGTTTAGGTGTTAATAAAACCAATTTTACGGTTAGCAAATAATATTAATTATAAGAATATTTTTTTATTAATATACATACATATTAAGTGGGTATCTGTTATTATATTAGAAATTCTTTATACACATTACGAGAAAAAAATCTACGTTGGATCAAAAGTGTGTTAAACTCTAGCAAAAAACGAAATATTCAATAAAATCTTCTTTGCCAATAAAACAATAAAATAGACTTTTGCAATTGAGCAATAAAATCATGGTTAGTGCTCTAAACTAAACATGTTAATACAAAATTCGAATTGTTTGCATGTTGGAAACACCTTTCCAAGCATGCCATAATGAAGTTGTTCACAGTTACATATTTTCATTCCGTTTCGAGCTCTATCTTAATGTCCTGAATTGTAACAAGTCCTTTCCCATATTTAGGTACCAACGTCACCAAAATGCTATCATCATTTTCAGCTTCTAAGTCTTCTAACAAATCCGTTAATCCCACTCTAAAGCAAGTTTTGATCTTCTTGTTTTTGTGCACATGTGAATGAGGCACACTCACAAAGCTTCCCGCAAACTCAGTATTACTAGGTCTTATCACCTTGTCATCTTCATCATTGATAAATACGTCAAACTTCACAGCTTTATTCCTATCAAACTCAATCCCATCAATCACCAACACCTCCTCCTCTTCTTCCTTCTCCTCCTTGCTCCTCAACAGCTTTGTCCTTTTAACAAGTGTGCTAACCTTTGTATCCAAAGTTAAAGGGAACTTAACACTCTTTGATGTAGTCTCAACAGCTTGTGCTGCACCAACTATAAAATCTTGAGCCAATGCCACCTTCTTAGCTTTAGATCTTTTAGGTTTAGGCTTATTCTTGAGCCATGGAATGTCAACATCTTGGTAAACATACCCCAACTTTCTTGTGTCAAGAGAATCTTTCACCTTCACGCGCACAAGGTTCTTGTTCTCATCGTAGAAGAAAAATGCGGATTCTAACCAATCAGGGTCAGTGAAATCCCTTCTTTTCCCACCTGGTATTGTTTTCCATATGCTCCACATCCTATCCACGTTGGCATGGTGAGAATAGAAAATGGGGTCTCTCGCAGCAGAATAGAAGATTCCCATGTTCTCACGGTTAGGCTCTCTCTTATCACCAGTCCAAGAGTGAACAGGAGCATGTGGAACGTTCTCCAAAGAGCCAGCACCAGGTTCAGGTTCATCTCCAGCACGATAAGGGCTTCCAAGGAAAAGCCTTGGGAGTTTCCCATTGGAGATAACATTCTTATACATTATAGAAAGGTTGCTAGTGATTTGTTCATTGGGATCTACACTTTCACTAGCACTAGGATCATCATCGTCCCTTCTGTTATAGTCTAGGTCTATGAGAATTGGTGGTTGGTGATTAAGATTCCTAAGAGGGTCATAAAAAGGTGAGTTTTTATCTATGTAAAAGGAAGGGATTGTCATGCCACCTTTAGGATTGTCCCAGTTCCAAAATGGAAGAGCGAAAGTTGGGTCACCAATCAAGTTTCCCAAGATTCTCTCATAGAAATAAAGGTACCAACGGTGGTAAGGGAAGAATAGCCAAGAGTTGTGGACTTGGAGGTCAAGGTTAGGAAACCCTACTTGGTGATAGGCACCATCACAGTAAGCACAATGGACATTAGCTTGTTGGGTGAAATTTCGAGGGTCATTAGGTGAAAGGGCTTTCATGCGCTTAAGGGATTCCCTATACTTGGCTATGTAGACATCATTGACTAAATGAGCAGCTGGTCTAACCCTAAGGGGTGCTCCAGAAGAAGGGAGCTTGAAGTCTATGATGGTAGAAGATATTGGAGGGCAACAATTAATTGGTTTTGCACCAGTTGCTAAGTCTGGTGGACCACAGGTTTTTAGGTCAGGAGGGAGAATAGGAGCAGCTATGGCTAAAGGGTTCTTGTTGTTATTGTTTGTAAGAGTTGAAGCACCATAAAGTCCTCCAAAGCCAATGAGAACATCCCTCCTATTTTTTCCAGCTACAATGTTGTGTGATGGTTTTCCTTCTTCTGGGTTTGGTGTTGAGTTGTTTTGGTTACTATGGAATGACACTTTGGAAACGTGATGGCGTTTTGGTTTGCTATGTTTAGTGGGTTTGCATGGTGTTTGAGAAAGTGGGAATGTGGAAGATGAGGAACTTATGGAAATGGGAAGGGGTGCAGAGAAATCAGTGAAGGACATACGAGAAATAGGGAAGATAGTAGCCATGATATTATTCGGGTAATTATCCAATCTTCTTGTGGCTTATAATTAATTATGAATCTACAAGTATTGCCCTTTTATAATGAACTGAAGTTGTAAACAGGTTCTAGGGTAGCAAGAAAATTTGACATTGACATTCGGCAAATTGGGTTTGGAATTTCTTGAAAAGACAATTTAGATGCTTTATTTCAAATTTTAAAAAAAATGTAATAAAAAATATTTTTTGAAAAAATCTAATGCAAAAGAATATTTTTATGGATTTATAATTATGAAAAAAATATTTTAGAAAATAGTTACAATATAATTATTTGAAAAATATTCAGAATAGCTCTTATAGTAAATTAAATTTCAATAATATATATAAACATATTTAATAAATATTTTAAAATTTAAAAGTATTTTGAAAAATATATATTTTTCATACGAAGATTGAAACAAATGAATTTTAACGCTATGCTATGGCACGAGTTGGACGTATAGATATTTTAGATAAATATGAAGGATAGAATCCACAACTTGTATTTTGTCTCTTTATAAATGAATGAAAGTACTGGCGGCTTAGGTTCTACGCTGTGGCATTTATTGTAGGGGCTCTAAAACTTAAGTGGTAGAAGAAAGATGAGAAAATGACCTTCAATAAATTTGTAATATAGTAATATATTTTTATTATAAAGTGGACGTTCTTTTTTATAGGCAAAGAAATTTTATTATCTGCTTGCTAAACTTGCACGAGATGGGCAAACATTAGAATCTTAACTGGAAGTTTAAAAAACTAATTGTCAGTTTTTTTTTTCAGATTTTACTGTTCATTCTCATAAATAGTATCGATTTAGTCTACCCTAATTTTTTTTAAAATTATTAAGTAGCATTGATCATGATTGTGACAAGTAAAAAAAAATAAAAAAAATCAAAAAAAAATAAAAAAATAAAAAAAAAATAATGAAAATATTGATAATGTCAATCAAGGTAGGAAAAGTTTCAACTCTTAAATCAAATAACAAAAAATTTATATTTAAGTTATTATAAAGAGACAAGTGGAAAGTAAAATTTGCGAATTGTGAGAGATGATATCACTCAACCAACCTCTTAAGATTGTCAATGAATATATATGATGAATTTCTAAAGTTTTTACATTGTTAAATAATTTCTATATAAAATTATACTAATGTTAAAAACAAAACATTATGTACTTAAAGGTATATAGAATTTCATTAATGTAAACCATCTCATATACTTCTTTCAATGTTATAGTTAAAGTAGTAAAAATCAGTAGTAATAAAAAAATAAAGGATTAAATTAATTTGTAAATTTTCTATAAGAAAAATCAGTAAGAAAAATAGGAAGTATTACTGAAATGTTTAAAATATAAAATAATTTATGTATTATTATTCTGGCATAGAAAAATGTTTGATATACACCAATGTGTGTGATTCATTATTCAATACTTAGAGAAATTAAGAGTAAAAAAGAAAAAAAATTATAAATATGATAAATTTTTTGATGTGATAATACAATTAGAAATGTTTGATTTTCTTACAAAATTTTCTGCAAAAAAATTCTGCAGGAAATATTTGCAAACTTTGCTGTCATTTTGTTAATAATATGAGTATTTGTTGCGAATTAAAATCAGCAAAAAAATCGTGGGAATTTTTTATAGTTTCTGCAGATTTTCATGCAGAATTTTTTCTCAGAAATATTTAATATTGTTTTTAAATTGGTAGGAAAATAGCAAGTAAATTAACTGATAATTTGCCGCGGGAAACTTTCTTGCTCATTTAAATTAACTGATTAACTGAGAATATTGAGTTGGCTTTGCTCTCTCAGATTCGATCATTCTTCTAAGTCAGACTCGATGGATAAATTAGGTTTTCTTTCTTCTTCTCTCTTGTGTCTTTGACTCTGTTAGAAATCCAAAAATGACCAAATCGCAGTGCCAAACTTAAGTTTCAGTTCTTGATTTCTTTCTTTTCCTCATTTCAGTTGTTGGTCAGTAATGCATAATTTAAGTTTTGTGAGACAGATTTCCGTGATTGCGTGTTCGCACCGGGTAAGAGGTGCTTTTGAATGTGAAGCAAACACTGGAGATGGTAACGGCATGGAATCACTTTTTTTTTTTCTTTTTTTTTCTATCGGTAAATGTTAGTTTGTTAATTTTTGTTAGAAATGTAAGATGGGAGGATTTGAGCCTGTGGTATCTCCCTCCCCTTTTCTCCCCTCATCCATTCCCACCACAGGATCAATCGTTTATTGTAATTGTTCGAGAGCTGCTTGCAGGATCTGAAATCTTCACTGTTCAAGTAGATTTACCTCAATCGGGAGATTCACCAGGTTGGTTGAGCCTGAATTCGATTTTGGAAACCCTAATTTGGATATAGTCACTTAAGATGATGAAGAACAATGGATTATAATGTCATCGAAGAACCATTGAGTGGAACCCTAAGCATGGTAATTTGGTATATCACATGCATTAATTATTCTTTGGTTTTCATGTATATGATAAATTGATTTTGCAGAGGCAACTACGAAAATAATCATGTATCATCTTTTTAGTAAGATGACTTTGGTTCTCTCGGAAGCATTACTTCGTCCTCCACGATAATTCCTCATTGGCAGATTCAAATTTATTCCATTATAACAATCAGCTTCGTGTTTATGCTTTTTTAAGTGGATTCTCTCTATTTCTGTTTTGAATTCAAATTGCATGGATTCGGTTAAGTTTATGGTTCACATTATGGGCAAACCAGGCAATATTCAATGATCTGATTTACATTTAAATGTTGATTCAAATTAAAGTGAATATGTTTTAAGAATTGTGTTAGATGTGGTTGAGTTTTACTTTGAACTATATTGATTAATAAATGTTCTTGACTTGGAAAGTAGCATCCATTGTTTGAATGTAACTAATTTGATTTCATTGCAACAAACAGACTAGTGGGTTTGATATGGCTCCCCCTGCTTCTGCTATGTTGGCTGGTGCTTCTGCTGTTGCAGGTACATTTACTCAGGTTTATATTTTAAAATTATTAATCTTAATTGCTTTTTCTCTTTGTTTGTCCTAGTATGGAAAATTCATATCAAGTTACATGGTGTTAACTTGGTAAGCTTTAATTATGCATATATGATTTGATACCGAGTTTACTATGTAGGATGAATGTTACAATATTCAGACTCAACACAAAATAAGGATTTATCATCCAGACCTCAATGAGTAGATTTTGAAGTTTGATTAAAGAAAGTTAAGTATCATAGAAAATATGCACACCTACGAGTTCTATATAAATATTTTTATGCAGTTTTTGAATATATTTTGTTCCCAGTAATAAAATTTATTTGTCTTGTGAATTTAAATTACTTTACAGTTATTGTTTAGATTACCTCTTTTACCTTAGCTTGTGGAAATTGCTCTCATTTTGCATATTGCGCTGCTTCGTTTCTTGTGAAATAGGGAGCCGCAGCTGCAACCACAACGCATAAGGTTACTAATGAAGATCTAAGGAAGAAACATGAACACGTTGAGTTAAATTATTCTTCCGTTGAATCTTCAATTGTTTATCATTCCAACACATTTTTTTATGCAGGTGCTGAACTGGCAAAGAGAAGTCGTGTTTCACCTTTGTTTCTCATTTCACTTGTTAATTCGCAAAGAGAAAGTATTTGATACATACCTGAACATATGATTTACAGCATGTTTGTTTTTATTTCTACAGAATTCCATAGGAATAGATACGGTCTGCCAAACTATAGTTTCAAATAGTTTGTTCCTAGGCACCTGCCACTGTTGGTGTTTGATAAATTATTTAATTGTTTCAGGCAAAGGTGTATCTCAGCTAGTATGTTTGAGATGGATCGAATGCTAAGACCAGGTAGGTATATATATATATATATATATATATATATATATATATATATATATATATAAAACATGTATATATTAGAATCATGTGAATTTGGAGATTTGGGTTATGAATGTTTGTGGAATTCTTCCTGGTTAGATTTATCTGTTATCCTGTCCAGCTTTAAATGTGAACGAAGAGTTCAATTTTATTTCTATTTTAATTTAGAGAAGTGTATATTGCAACATCGTTGATTTGACAAGTTTAATATAGTTCATGGTTTTGTCTTTTCCCTGTTGGTTTTGCATACATGTCCTGATAGCCTCCCGTTGCACTACTAGAAAAATACCCTTCGACATCGGTTATTTTCGACTTTCCACATCGGTTTTCTACCGATGTTGAATAAGGCGATGTTGAAAGTGTGTCAGTTAACATCGGTTTTCAAAACCGATGTTAACGAAAGTAAGAACATCGGTTTCCCATCGATAACCGATTAAAACCGATGTTGATTTGATATAACAACATCGGTTCTGAACAGAAACCGATGTTGTTACATCAAATCAACATTGGTTTCCTTTGGAAAACCAATGTTGATTTTATATAACAACATCGGTTTTCTTTGGAAAACCGATGTTGTAGTATAAGTTAACATCGGTTTTTATTAGAACCGATGTTGTTTATTTAATTTTTTTAAAAATATTTTGTCTGTTTTTTAAATATTAGTAGTTCTTCAACCTGTAAATTTAAAAATCCAAATCCAGCCACAATACATTAAAGTAAATTAATATTCCAATAACAAATAAAAATCAATAGTGTCAATGTACATAAAAGAAATTGCTAGGCTAATGTATATACAATTGTTTCGAAAATCCAATAAACCACCTAATCTACTAATACATTATCTCTAATCTTAAGAAAAAACTTCGCCCATTGAACCCTAATCGCCTTGAAGGTGTCGGCATCCAATGGTCTTTGGTCGGTGAAATACTGCATGACATAAGAATACATTTAATAAGTACGAAACAAAAACAAGTAAACAAAACAATTAGTTTTCAATTAGACAAGTAATTGCCATGTCCCATTTATCTGTGAAGCCTCCTTGGACTATTGTCTGCATCCAATGCATGACATAATAGCCACACTCAGTGCTTCTTGTTTGCTTATTACACTAAATTGAAAAACATAGTCAAAGTTGAATGGCAATTAGCGTAAATAGTAATAAAAATTAATTTCAATACATAAAATTTATTAAAAGACTTACTTTAAGCGCAATCTATAGCCTTTGATTTATTTGCTGGAGTGTCATCGACTCCCTTCAAAGCACTGTTTAAGACAAACAAGCATGCATAGTATACAATTTACCTTTCAACTATTGAAATAACGTAAATCATGTTACAAAATAGAACCTACCTGTTAATAATTCCTTTAAGGTAGTTATCAGGCCTGTTATGCAATGAACAAAACCAGACAACTACATTGGCCAGAGGACATATAAGTACCAGTTGCCAATGTGCACTGCATTGTCAAAAACAAGTTATTATACTGTTGATTTGATATTAAATTGTGATTGTCATTCATACTTACCAATTCAAATACGGTGCAAGGTAGACATTTTTCTTTGAAGTCTACATCCATTTCTTCATATAGTCCTCGATTTGAAATTGAGATTGCCCAGATCTCTGAATGGACTATGGCTCGAGGAATCCATACACATCGGGATGCTCTGATTGCAGACTTAATTGATTCATATGCCTATTGTACGGTGAAAATAAAGTCAGTTATGCTAGAATATAAAACAATTAACCAACTAATGCTAGTCAATTGAAAGTAACTTACAGAATCCACAATTGAATAACGAAGATGTTGAGACATTGACCACCATGGATGATCTCCGAAATATCCTCATGCTTGATGTACAAGGGGAAGTTCTCATTATGCACCCCGAACATCGCCGGGTCCCATGGCACCTGGAAGGGTCTGAGGAAAAGATCGGGGATGGTCAATGCTATCTGGTACAAGGGAGTTGAAGAATGTTCCGGCTTATCTACAGCTTTGGCTGATCCCTTGGGTTGTTGTTTATCCTACACCATAAACAAGCAAAAGTGAACGATCAGGTTAACAAAAGATGTGAGAAATCATTCGCAAATGAGAAGAAATAAGGCAAAAATGATAAACCTTAACCAAAATTGTCTATATAAGATGTGTCGGCCAAGCAAGGAAAGTGTTAAGTGCCTGTCCCACTAACTGAACCTCATCAGTGGGAACAGGGACGCGAGCATCAGGATCGCGTACTTCCTCAACACTAACCTTTACCTCATCAGCGACAAGAGGGACGCTGTGCATGGTCGTCGATCCCTCATGAACTCTGCCAAGGGCAACAAGGCGAGGAGGATTGTCATCCACGTACAACCCACGCCTGTCAGATGCACCCGTGTCAGGGTCATTGCCCGATGGATCGACACAGCTTCCCTTGGTGCTGGCACGGGCACCAAACGGACATGACTGAACCTCCGGAGGCTGCATGACACCCTGAGACTGCATCTGGGACTGCAGCTGGCTGAAGCTCATCATCACCTGTTGCGTAACTCTTTCGGTGATCGACTGCGTAACTCTTTCAGTGATAGACTGCTCCAGCTCTAACCTGATGTTGTCTTTCAGGCAATCCAAGTCTTCAGGCGCCATGGATGCGGACTTCGACTTGCGAGAGGATGATGGAGCCGATCCGAAGTACTGTGTGATGGTCACACCGGCTCCAGCACCACGGACACGGTCGGGATGCTCTGGTCGTCCAATGGCAGTAGTCAGGACATCCTGACGACCATTGGTGACAAAAGAACCCTGTGTGGCTTGCTCTTCCAGGGAATCCTGCAATCGAAATATAGTACAACAATAATTTTGTCATTTGTCATGCAAAAATTCATTAAATGTGTATGACATTGTTGATTGACTTACAATCCTCTCAGCAATCTCGCATGCCGCCTCCGAAGTCATCTCCTCGGTTTTCTTCGTGCGAGCCAGCTTCCACTTCACATGTCGTCGCACAGGGGACGGAGGATGAATGATGGTCTCCGTGTTGTCATCATGAGTTGCTCCCTCCAATTGCTTCTTTTGTTTTTCCTCCATCAATCTCTTCTCGAGCAACTCGTAACCCCCGCGGGACAACACATGAGGGGCGGTGTTAAGCTTTTGGATCGCCTGGGCTTTCTTTCTAACATCCTGTAACAATTAGACACATATGGTTACAAATAAGAGATGGTATGAATACTTAATGGTGAAATTGTAATGCTTTGTAAAACAACTAACCTCCCAGGAAGCCGCTCGCCTACTGTCACAGAATTGGGTCCACTGTTCCTTACTAATGCCGTATTTTTCGAATACAGCATCCGCATCGTCGTTGTTGCCTTCTGTGAGGACCCATTTCCTTGTCAAGTCTGATTTGAATTGCCTCCAGCGCTCGCCCACTATCTGCAAAATCTTCTTCTTTGTCCGATGATCGGACGCTTCAGGTATATCAAATTCAGCCTGCATTACAAGGAAGTCAGTTTTAAAGTAACATGAACAACGGTGCAATTGTGGCTTAAAATAAGACGGTACACCTTTAATGTGTAATACCTGAATGTCCTCCCAAATCAAGTCCTTCTGCGCTGAAGGGTGACATCCACCTTGTCTCTAGCCATGATCCCCAGATAGGTCCTCAATTTCTTTGCCTGAGGACCATCAGCCTTCCCTGTGATAGAATCCACATGCACAACCGGTCTGTCAGCACCCGGAGCTCTACTAGCCAGTGACCTAAGCCGCGTTGCTTTCCTCGTCTTCTTCGCTGTAGACGACGAAGGTCCTAACTCAACAGGAGGTTCTGACTTAGCATGAGGCGCTGCTACCTCAGGAGGAGGATGTGGTGACTGATCACAAGGAGGGGAGCTGGGTGGTGTAGACATGATCCTATAAAAAACAAAAACACAGTTATGTTAAGTGACAAGTTAACAAAAACACATTAACACATATGAAATTGTACCAAACTGTCCAAACGGAGGATCATTAATCCCTAGATGTTACATTACATTATAACAAAAAGAGATTGATCTCTTTTGAAACATGCATTACTTCCTTTATTTCCCATATGATTAATTTCTACAAATGAGGCTAAAATTTTGTACACATTTTTGCTTTGCCTTTGAGGATTATGTTATAGCTATCTAGCTAGCTTCCTTAATGGCCTAGGGTCTAGAAAAAAAAGCACCCAAGTGTTTAAGCTAAATTTGCTTATCTAGTGTACTATATATGTAGATAGATAGGTATCCGATATTAGTGGCGATGTTTCTTGTTGTAATGAGACATTCAAGGGTTTGATACACATTAATATGAAACATACAGTATCTCTATATGCAGGCAAACACAAAGGCTTCTCTAAATGATCAAAGGGAGGATCATTAGAATACTACAATAAAACAAAGCAAGCAAACTTTTCATTGAAAGAAAAGAATAAGATTCTGAAATGCAACTCAGGCCTCCTACAGTTATTGTTCTTCACCTTTATCCATGCACTCTTTAATTCTCTGCATCGATCCTAGTTCACTTCTTAGTTCTTACCATGCATCCAACACAAATTGAGCAAAACTGCTCAAGTTACGTACTATGTACTTATTGTATTTGCTTCATTTCTTTCCAATAAAGTATGAAAAATCCAACTTATGCTTGGTGTTACTTTATTTATTTATTTGAAAAAGAAACAGATCATACTAAATAAAAGAAAGATAAAGGTGTGAGTGGTGAAAAGTGAAAATTACTTTGTAAAACTATGGGCCCTGGAATGTTTGAGGCAGCTTTTCATCAAGTTTTAATATAGAGGGAAAACATGTAAATTGATAGGAACAGGAACTGGTAATTAGTAAATACCTAGTTGTCTCAATATGGGCCATATAGGCATAAGATGTGTCTTATCTCATTAAATAAAATTTCAAAAGAGCAAGAATATTCACTGATACATTTCAATGCATCAGCATAGGACAATATCTTTTCCTTTCCTCCACTACAACGGGTCACAAGTATAACTCACTACATCAAATCTCAGCCAGAAAATGGAGAACAGCTTTCTGTTATTCTTTCAAATTATTATTTATTTCTATTCATGTTTGGATAGAATATAATATTAAGGGGAATTCAAATGATAAAAGCAAGAGTAGGAATGGAGGTTACTAGATGTTATTGGTTGGGTTAAATGATAACTTCCAAAATTCCCATGGTAAAGTAATCCCACCCACCCCTCACCATGTGAATGAAAATAAAGTAAATCAAGAGATGTTATTGCTTAATCATTTCTTATGTAGTGTACTATATATGTAAATAGTAAGGTGATAAATTTATAACCCAAAGCAAGCTTAGTTTATTTCGAAAACATTGGAACAATGGAACCAAACAAACAAAAACTAGTAAAGCTACCAATTCAAACCAAATAAGAATTTGAGATCCATTGCTCTATCCTCACGGAGACAACTGTACACAAGTATTGAGTTCACAAGGATATATGAAAAACCAAGCAATTAAGCACCAACAAATATCAAAGTCAACTTGAACACTCACCATCTAGCCATGCATGAGGTTCATGTGAACATACATTGTAACTTGCAGACACGGACACAATGTCAGAACCACATTCTAATATCATACACAGTTTAGGCATTTTATCAAGCACTAGGTGAGCAACAACAGCAAAATCACACCACGGTGAGTCATCAAACCCATACATTACCTTAAATTGCTAATACAACATCAAAAACAAACATTCACTTGCCAGACACATCAACATTCCGTGCAAGAAGCCTACTAACCTGGGATGGAGAGACAATCCAAACACGCGATGAGCTTCGACCAAACACTCGATGAGCTTCGAGCCAAACAAGATGCCAACAACGAGATGAGCTTCGAGTTCGACTGCGAGACTGACAAAACCCTAGAAGCATAGTGAGAGTGAGATGAGAGTGAGAGTGAGATGAGGTTTCTCTGTAGGTACGCGCGAGATTGTGTGTTAAACTTGGGTGACAGGGACCTATTATTTAAAAAACGACAACATCGGTTCTCTTTATTAAACTGATGTTAACGTCTTATGTTAACATCGGTTTTCCTTAAAAACTTAGGAAACCGATGTTAACAGGATGAAGTTAACATCGATTTTCCTTAAAAACATGAAAATCGATGTTACAAGAAACAACTTAACATCGGTTTTGGTGAAAACCGATGTTAACAATGTCATCTTAATTACAAAATTGCCACCGCGTTTTCGTTAACATCGGTTTTCTCAATAACCAATGTTAATCTAGCGATGTTGAAACCTATTTTTCTAGTAGTGTTGGTACAGGTTACTAACATTTTTCATTAATATTATAAATTTCTAGAGTAAATAAATAATATATTTATATATAAATATTTTGGCTTATTTAAAAATTACTTGTTAATTTTTTTTAAAATTCATAGAAATAATACCTTCGGAATTTGTTGAGGATTTAAAATCTGTAAGAAACTTGTGGATTTAAAATCTACAAGAAATTTTTTTGTGTGATGAAATTTTAAATCCAAAAATTATACAGCTAATTTCCTGTGAAAATTAATTCGCAACAAACAGTTATCCACAAAGCAATTACCTGCGCATTTTAATCCGTAGGAAACGGGTTCCTGAAGATTTTTAAACAAAATTTGCATGTAATAGTGGAATTTTTAGTGTAGGAAGAAAGAGAAAGAGAGAAATCAAAGGTGATGGGGTGTTTAAAATATAAGACTGTTTGTGTATTATTGCTAAAAAAAAGATATAATCTATTCCTATGGAAGAATTTTTGGTTTTTAGTATTAAAAACATATAATCTTTTAATATATATATATATATATATATAGTATCTAATACTTCTTCGTTCTAAAATAAATTTTGTCCTAAGTTATTTTATATAGATCAATTAGAAAAACTAATAAATAAATAAAGAGAGTATTGATTACAGAATTAATCTTATTAAATATTAGATTCAAAAATTAAAGTGATATTTATTAAGAATATTAACAATAAAGAAAATTAATATTAAATTAAAGTAAAATATTATATTTATTTTGGGACATTTTTTTAAAAAGCAACATTTATTTTGGAACAGAAGGAGTAGATCATAAATTTGATATGATACACGTTAAGATGTGTGTAACTTGTCACGAGAGTTATATATGAAAAATTTCAATCATTATTAGGATATGATAGGCTTACCTGATTGAGACAACTTGAAAAATACAAAAATCTATCTTATTTTGTATTTTCAATCTAAAAATAGCGGGACCAGGTAGGTACTTCAGCCCACTAACCCGCTGTAGCCCCCTAACCTAATGGGCAAGGCAAAGCGGGTTGGCTCGCTAGCTGGTAGATTATTTTGCTTTGTTTTTTTTTATATAATAATATTATGTTATTAATTTTATGTATGTTAGAATTTGTAAAATTAAAATGGTTAACTATATTTTTGGCCTTTGAATTTTTCTAAAATTTGATTTTAGTTGCTAAACAAAATTTTGACTCATCTTAATTCCCAAACTTTTGTTCTGTCATATTTTTAGTAGTTGCCGTCAAATATATCCGTTAAGTGATAACGTGCGTTAATTTTATAATATTTTATTACATTTTATTATGTTTAAAACTGATAGAAAGTGTTGGCAAGGCCTATCTTAACAATGTCAGATGAATTCTGAAAGCTAAAAGCCACCATTAAATTTCTTCCCAAACATAAAAACTACTCATCTTCCAAAATGAAACATGGAAGAAAACACATCAAAAAAGGAAAAGAAGATCAATCTCAAAGCACCACTTCAAAATTCAGCCTCTCCAATTTTGACCTCTATCCGCATACAACCAACAATGGGAGTGGGACACATCCACTGCCACAACAATTGGTTACCACAATTTCACACAATTACAATTACAAATGCCCTTGGTTGATGCAAGTGCAGATCGAAAACAAAAAGGATAAAAAAACAAATAATTCTATATTGTGATGATGAGGGAGGAGTACAACAAAATAAAAAGTAGACATTTCCACAAATAGAACGAGGGCGATCCCAACATGCTTTGTGAAAAGAGAAACAACTTTGTCCTCGATCCACATCGCAAATTAGCTTATGCAAACCCGCATCGCCCAACACTGTGGTGCAAACTCGACACAAGTCTCCTCAGTCCAATCGTCGATCCTTGACTCAGCAAAACCAAAATAACTTTGCCCCCAATCCACGATGGGGTGGAACGTGCAGCTAGTAGAGACATGTGGTGTGTAGTTCATAACGAAGGAGTCCACAAAGAGTATGGCTCACGCGAGTGTGACGACGGAGATTTGAGGATGTCAATGTTTTGATCGTCTATGAAAGAAGGGTAGACAACATCGACATCAACGACCAACGAGGCAGATGGAGGTTGAGAATGTGGCAATGACAACAATGTCATAGTATGGGTCAGGCGAGTGTGACGACGGAGATTTGAGGCTATCAATGTTTTAATCTTGTGTGAAAAAAGGGTAGATGACGTCGACATCAACGAACAACAAGGCAAATGGAGGTTGAGAGCGTGGCTATGACAACAATGTCATCTCTCTCCTCATGTTCCCCAATTTCATACCCTAACCCTTATTTCAATAGTCTTCCCACCATCACCACCTCATTTGATTTAGTGATTTGGGACGATACTTTTGTTAATGTTGTTGAAATAATGAGGATTGTATTTTTTTTAATTTGTCTTGCTACTGTATTTATCTTGAAAGATGAAAAGTTTGATATATTTTTTCTATGTCAGAGAAGTAATTTGTAAAGATTTTTAGCTATCAGAAATTGTTTAACATTGTTCATATAGGTCAGACAAACACTATTTGGCAGTTTTAAACCGCCAAAAAATTAAAACACCACAAATTAAATGCAATATAAATTAATAAGTTAACCTTACATCATCACTGATATTTGACGGCATGAACTAAAAGCATTAATCAAACAAAAGATTAGGGACTAACACCACTCAAAATTTTGTTAAAAAACTAATGATCAATTTTTTTTTAAAAAATAAGGGATAAAATTATAATTAACCCATATTAAAAATCTATTCCCAAACAAATATTCTCTCCATATACAATATTATCACATCCCTTACCTTAATAGAGCTTTTAATTAAAGTCGATTATTTTGATGGATGAAAAGTTAGCATTGTATATAAATGACCCGGAGCTAGCAAATTTATGATCTATTCATTAATTCGTGATCTTCTATATAGTTGACATCTATAATACCCTGAGACATGGCGCGGTTGGCGCTGGCTTCCACGCGGATAGCGCCAAATCCTTTGTGAGAAAACTGTGTTTTGAGTGTGGCGCGATCAGCGCCAGATTTCACGCGATCAGCGCCAGTTTTACTGGAGGTTGGCGCTGATGGCGCCAGGTCCGCGCTAGGGGCGCCATATTCTCTGGTAGTTGACGCCTACAGCGCCAAAGTGGCGCCAGGGGCGCCATCAGTTTACCAGTCCACGCGGATGGCGCCATGGGCGGCGCTATCAGCGCCGGACGTGGTCTGGAAAATTCAATTTCTCTGGATTTCCATGCGACCAGCGCCGGATGTGGCGCGGGTGGCGCCACAAGACTCTGGAAGTTGGCGTTGGTGGCGCCAGGGTGGCGCCAAGAGCGCCAGAGTCTCTGGAAGTCCACGCGGTTGGCGCGGGAGTGGCGCTGGTGGCGCCATGTCCACCGCCATGATGGCGCGGATGGCGCCAGAGCTGGCGCGGATCGCGCCAGAGCTGGCGCGGATCGCGCCAGATCTCTGGCAGGCCCCCTATATAAAGGGATTTCGCGTTTTCAGAAGAGAAAAAGCACTGTTCATCTTCTCCCTTGACCCAGGCAGCCATTAGAGCACCTTAGGAGCTTCATATCTCCAGCATAAGCCATTAAAACACCTCCTAATCACCCTTAAACTTGTTTAGAACCAATTGAGAGCCAAAAATCCAGCCTTGTTGTGCGAATTGTGAGAAAACCTCCATTTTCTTGAGTTTTCTCAGAGAATCAGTTTTGGAAGGGAAAGAAGCTGGTTCCAGGATACCAGAGCGAGAGAAAGACTTCTCAAACTTTCCTCTATTGATCTGAGGTAAGAAACTCATGTGTTAACCGTTTAATTATGGACTGAGAGATTAAATGAATAGTAACCAAATATTGATAGGGCTGGAATTAGGCTTAGGTTCTTTAGAAATGTATAATCAGGAGGTTGTTCTGAGTTATATGGCATGTTGAAATTGAAATTGTGATGAAGTTTGAGTTTGGCTCTGGGAAGGGAGAAATGTGTGTACATGAGCAATGTTATGGTCTGCATTAACTTAAGTATCTCTACAAAAGTTGGTTATAAGGCCAAATAATCGGTGGAAATGTGATTAGATATGTGTTATGGCTGAATTGAACCAATGTGGGTTCTTGGCTTTGGTACAGCTTTCAATTTAATTATACAGAGTTCTGAATGAACTCTGAGGCCTTGGTAAGACTGAGGCAGACCATTGAGGGTCAATGTATAGCCTAGTAGAAGATGGGCTAAGATAAACCGTAGGGTAGAAGATTTTGGATTGATTGTTAGAGGAAGGGTATTTCCTTCCATATACACGGTTGAATGCCGTTTCTGATGTTTTGATTCATGCCTACTGTAGGGCGTGAAGTGCAGACGGCTGGTAGAGATCACCCAGATACTAGGGGGGCTATTTCTGAGCTACGACCAAGTAAGCTCAGTGTTCTTGGAGATTATTCTCCTGCTTGTGTTTGCTTCACCCATTTTGGGTGTTTGATTGTGCTATCTTGTATGTTTGTGCCTTATGATACATTACCACTGAATGGTAAGCCAGATGCCTTATAATTGATGATGCTATTATGTAGGACATATTGATGTAATGGTTAATTGTGCTGGCAATTATGTGCTAGTTCTGATATGAGATATTGGATATCAATTGATTATGATGTTGATGATGTAATGCTTGACCATGATATGATTTGATGTGATTGCTTGTAATCTGCTGGCCAGTAGACTGAGAAACTATAGATCCTTTTGGGAGCGTACCCACGAGTAGGTGGATGATCTCCCTTAAGACAATCCATAGGCGTCCATGTAAATCTTGATTAGATGTACCCACGAGTAGGTGGATGAGCCTATTCAGGTATTGGGCGGCAAGTCCTGACTAGATGTACCCACGAGTAGGTGGATGATCCTAGTTAGGCATAGATAAGATGAACTTTGATTGATATGTACTCACAGAGATGGATGAACCTTCTCAAGCATTGTAGATGCCTTTCCCTTATACTGTGTTGAGATTTGTATATCATGATTTGATTATACTATGCTATTCATGCATACCTTTATAATTGTGTTATATGTTGGGAAGTAAACCAGGGAGAGGGAAACCTCTAAGACCCTGAGTTTACTGGGATGTTTATCTCACCCCTATTTGGGACTTGTGTTACAGGAGCAGAGTCTGAAGTTTCCGAGAGGTCCCAAGGCAAGAGGCCTGCACTGGGATAGCTAGAAGACAACCCTAGGTCTAGATGACTAGAACTGTTGGCTTGTATTTTGATTATTTTGGTTGTATTTTGATACCCTAAAGGGTCATTTGTATAGTTTTGCAAAAGAATAGCCTGTATATGACAGTAATTCACCATATATGTATAAAGTACTGTATATTATGACGGATTATGCTTCCTTTACTGTTTATTTTTTCCATGCATGCTGCGTTACTCTGATATTGTATAATGTTAATACGCCGGGTGCACACGGGGTGTTACATTTTATGGTATCAGAGCAGTGTTTAAGGAAGCAATATATGGTGAATTGCATGTTTTCCCTGTGTGGTTGGGTGTACCTCATGATTATTGCATGTATGATGTTAAGTGTGAGCCTGATCAACTCATCCTGTTATGTTATATATATAGTATCATGGTAAGGACCCGAAACACCAGCGAGAGGGCGGGTGCAGAGGAACAACCCGACCCTATTGTAGTTGCTTTGGCAACTGTGCAGCAGGAGCTTGATGCTAATAGACAGGCTAATGGGCCCTGTTAAAGACAAATGAAGAGCTCATGGCAGAGTTGAGAGCTCAACGTAGGGAAGATAGAGTATCCCCTAGACAGTCTACACATGAAGGCGAGGGTAGTCACCCCCAGGGTAGAGGTGGCCACCACTCTGGTGAACCTCACCACCCGAGAGGGGATAGGTCCTCCCAGGCTGATACAAAGGAGGATACAGCGGCTAGAGGAAGGATGTTGATCGCCTTCCGGAAGCATGATCCTCCTTCCTTCCATGGGGAGTATGATCCCATAGCAGCTGCCAAGTGGTTACAGGCATTAGAGAAGATTTTTACTGTGATGGAGTGCTCAGATCATCAGAAGCTTCTCTATGCCACCTATCTGCTTCAGGGAGACGCACATGAGTGGTGGGTCACCACCTCAGAGCTGTTGAGAGGTCAGGGTGAGGCCATCACCTGGCCAGTGTTCGAGGCCCAGTTTCTGGACCGTTACTTCCCCAGAGACGCCAGGGAGCAGAAACAGGCTGAGTTTGAGAGCCTGACACAGGGGAAGATGTCTGTTGATGAGTACTTAGCCAAATTCAATGAATTGGCTAAGTATGCACACTTCAGGAGGGCTTTGCCTGAAGCAGAGGTTCTAGCTGCTAAGTTCCAGAGGGGACTAAAAGAGAACATTGAGGAGAAGATAGCAGGGAGCGGGTCCAGAGATCTGGGTAGTCTGGTAAGGCAGTGCCGCCAGGTGGAAGATATGCTCAGGAGACGTAGTGGAAGTCATTCCACCCCTACTGAGAGACAGGAGGCTAGGAGACCCAGCGGAGCAGGCCCTACCGGAAAGGGTAAAGGTAGGGATTTGGGGGTTTCTTTCCCAACAGGCAGATTCAAAAAGGGCCCCAATCCGAGAAAAGGACCCCAGAGATCTACCACACTTCCCAAGTGTTCTAACTGTGGGAAGAATCATCTGGGAGTGTGCCGTGCCGGACAGTTGGTATGTTATAGATGTGGCCAGCCTGGTCACTATGCCAGAGAATGTCCGCAGGCAAGTGATCGAGTGGTGGCTGCTCTAGTAATATCAGCAACACCTACCCCAGGCCGGGTCTACACTGTAGATGCTGGCGAAGCTGCCAGAGCTCCTGATCTGCTTCGAGGTATTATTTTGATTAATACTCATGATGTTCGAGTCTTGTTTGATTCGGGAGCTACTCATTCCTTTATCAGTGACCGTACTGCACAGAGACTGGACTTGCCTGTGTCCAGACTTCCTGTTACTATGGAGGTCATTACTGCTTCCAAGGAGCAGTGTAGGGTGGACATGTGTTGTAAAGATGTCCATTTCCAGTTTGAGGGCAGCGAATATATAGTTGATCTGTATTGTCTCGTGATGCCTACCCTTGAGGTTATCCTGGGTATGGACTGGTTAGCTAAGTACGGCATTATGTTGGATTGTTGCCATAAGAAGGTGGTGGTACCTTCAGATGAAGTTAGCCCAAGTCCTACTTCATTCCTCTCAATTATGCAAGTCCGCAGGGAAATACAGAGAGGGGCTCAGGGCTATCTTATGCTGTTTGCAGCAGTTGGGAATCAGGGGTTGGATATGTCAAAGATTCCGGTGGTAAGTGAGTTTGTTGATGTGTTCCCTGAGGAGATTACACAGCTTCCACCGGATAGGGGAATTGAGTTCCCCATTGATCTGGTTCCTGGTGTGGGACCTATATCCATAGCCCCTTACCGCATGCCTCCATTAGAATTAAAGGAATTGAAGGTGCAGTTGGAAGACTTGTTGTCTAAAGGGTTTATTAGACCGAGTGTGTCACCATGGGGAGCATCGGTCCTGTTTGTGAAAAAGAAAGATGGGAGCATGCGATTATGTGTGGATTATAGGCAGTTGAACAAAGTGACTATAAAGAATAAGTATCCTCTGCCTCGCATTGATGATTTGTTAGACCAGCTGAGGGGAGCCTGTGTGTTCTTCAAGATCGACCTGAGATCCGGATACCATCAAATCCGGATTAAGCCAGAGGACATACCGAAGACTGCATTCAGGTCAAGGTATGGTCATTATGAGTATCAGGTCATCCCTTTTGATCTAACTAATGCCCCTGCAGTGTTCATGGACTATAAGAACAGGGTATTCAGACCATTTCTAGATCAATTTGTGGTGGTATTTATTGATGATATACTGATCTATTCCAAAACAGAGACAGAGCATGCAGAGCACCTCAGGATCGTTCTGCAGGTCTTAAGAGATAACAAGCTGTATGCTAAGTTATCCAAGTGCGAGTTCTGGCTTTCAGAGGTGAAATTCCTGGGCCATGTGATTTCTGCAACTGGGGTAGCAGTTGATCCCAGTAAGATAGAGGCTATGATATCTTGGGAGAGGTCCAAGAACGTCTCAGAGGTCCGTAGTTTCCTTGGACTAGCAGGTTACTATCGGAGGTTCATTCAGGGATTCTCACAGATGGTTTTACCTCTGACTCGTCTGACTAGGAAGGATAACCCCTTTGTGTGGACCCATGAGTGTGAAGAATGTTTTCTGAGACTGAAAGAAAAGTTGACCACAGCCCCAGTTTTGATTCTTCCTGATCCTGAGGGCTATTTTGAGGTGTATTGTGATGCATCCAAGCAGGGACTGGGATGTGTGCTGATGCAGGAGAAGAGAGTTGTTGCTTATGCATCCAGGCAGCTGAAGCCACATGAGGAGAATTATCCTACACACGATTTAGAGCTTGCCGCTATTGTGTTTGCTCTAAAAGTGTGGAGGCACTACCTGTACAGTGCGAGATTGGTAGTGTTCAGCGACCACAAGAGTCTCAAGTATTTGTTCGATCAGAAAGAGTTGAATATGAGGCAGAGACGATGGATGGAGTTCCTCAAAGATTATGACTTTGAGTTAAAATACCATCCGGGGAAAGCTAATGTGGTGGCTGATGCCTTGAGCAGAAAACATGTCACCGTTGCCTACATGATGATCTCTGATTGCAGATTAGTTGAACAATTCAGAGATATGCACTTATCAGTGATAGAAGGTGCTAGAGGTCTGGAGCTGAGAAAGACCCAGATTGAAAATGAGCTAATTCAGAAAATCCAGGAGGCCCAGAGAGATGATGGTGATGTGAGAACCATGATTGGTCGGCAGAATATTTCCGAGGATGATCATGGTTTGGTATTATACCAAGGCCAGATCGTAGTGCCTAAGGGCGAGTTAGTTGATACAGTTCTGGCAGAGGCTCATAAGGGCCAGTTCAGTATTCATCCAGGTGCCACCAAGATGTATCAGGACTTGAAGAAGAAGTTCTGGTTGCCAGGGATGAAGAAAGACATAGCTGAGTATGTGAATAGATGCTTGATATGTCAGAAGGTAAAAATTGAGCATCAGAGACCGTCGGGCCTACTACAGCCGTTACAGATCCCAGAGTGGAAATGGGATAGCATTTCCATGGATTTTGTGGTGGGATTACCGAGGACTCAGAGTGGGTGTGATTCCATCTGGGTCGTTGTTGATAGGCTGACTAAGTCTGCTCACTTCTTACCTGTGAGAACTGACTATACTGCAGAGAGATTAGCTCAGCTATATGTCCGAGAGATAGTCCGCCTGCATGGAATCCTAGAAAGTATTATTAGTGACAGAGACCCAAAGTTCACTTCCAGATTTTGGAGTGCACTTCAGGAGGCCTTTGGGACTCAATTGAGGCTCAGCACAGCCTACCATCCTCAGACGGACGGTCAGACAGAGAGGACCATCCAGACCTTAGAGGACATGTTACGGGCCTGTGCTTTGGAGCAAGGAGCCAGTTGGGACAGGTATCTACCTCTGGTGGAGTTCTCATATAACAATAGTTTCCATGCTAGTCTGGGCATGGCACCTTATGAGGCACCGTATGGCCGGAGGTGTAGAACTCCTATATGCTGGACTGAGGTAGGTGAGAGACAGCTTCTTGGACCTAAAATGGTTCAAGAGACTTCTGAGCAGATCTGGATGATCAGAGATAAGTTGATGAAAGCTCAGAGTCGTCAGAAAAGTTACTATGACCATAAACACAGACCCCTGCAGTTTGATGAGGGTGATCATGTATTTCTAAGGCTGTCTCCGATTACGGGTGTAGGACGAGCCTTGGGTGTGAGGAAGCTAAGTCCTAGGTTCATTGGTCCTTATCAAATCCTTTAGAGAGTAGGACCAGTGGCTTATAGGCTAGTTTTACCTCCCCAGTTGTCAGGACTACACGATGTCTTCCACGTGTCACAACTGAGGAAGTATGTGCCAGATCCATCACACGTGGTAGAACCTGATGCTGTTCAAGTTAAAGAAAACCTGACAAGTCCTACACGACCGGTGCGGATTTTGGACCGAACAGAGAAACAGATTCGGAATAAAACCATCCCCCTAATCAAAGTTCAATGGGAAGGAAGATCGCCTGAGGAAGCGACTTGGGAAAGAGAACAAGAGTTAGTGCAGCTATATCCCGAGTTGCTTACCTGGTATGATTCTAATTTTGCGGACAAAATTCTTAAAAAGGGGGGGAGAAATATAATACCCTGAGACATGGCGCGATTGGCGCTGGCTTCCACGCGGATAGCGCCAAATCCTTTGTGAGAAAACTGTGTTTTGAGTGTGGCGCGATCAGCGCCAGGTTTCACGCGATCAGCGCCAGTTTTACTGGAGGTTGGCGCTGATGGCGCCAGGTCCGCGCTAGGGGCGCCATATTCTCTGGTAGTTGACGCCTACAGCGCCAAAGTGGCGCCAGGGGCGCCATCAGTTTACCAGTCCACGCGGATGGCGCCATGGGCGGCGCTATCAGCGCCGGACGTGGTCTGGAAAATTCAATTTCTCTAGATTTCCACGCGGCCAGCGCCGGATGTGGCGCGGGTGGCGCCACAAGACTCTGGAAGTTGGCACTGGTGGCGCCAAGGTGGCGCCAAGAGCGCCAGAGTCTCTGGAAGTCCACGCGGTTGGCGCGGGAGTGGCGCTGGTGGCGCCATGTCCACCGCCATGATGGCGCGGATGGCGCCAGAGCTGGCGCGGATCGCGCCAGACCTCTGGCAGGCCCCCTATATAAAAGGATTTCGCGTTTTCAGAAGAGAAAAAGCACTGTTCATCTTCTCCCTTGACCCAGGCAGCCATTAGAGCACCTTAGGAGCTTCATATCTCCAGCATAAGCCATTAAAACACCTCCTAATCACCCTTAAACTTGTTTAGAACCAATTGAGAGCCAAAAATCCAGCCTTGTTGTGCGAATTGTGAGAAAACCTCCATTTTCTTGAGTTTTCTCAGAGAATCAGTTTTGGAAGGGAAAGAAGCTGGTTCCAGGATACCAGAGCGAGGAGAAAGACTTCTCAAACTTTCCTCTATTGATCTGAGGTAAGAAACTCATGTGTTAACCGTTTAATTATGGACTGGGAGATTAAATGAATAGTAACCAAATATTGATAGGGCTGGAATTAGGCTTAGGTTCTTTAGAAAGGTATAATCAGGAGGTTGTTCTGAGTTATATGGCATGTTGAAATTGAAATTGTGATGAAGTTTGAGTTTGGCTCTGGGAAGGGAGAAATGTGTGTACATGAGCAATGTTATGGTCTGCATTAACTTAAGTATCTCTACAAAAGTTGGTTATAAGGCCAAATAATCGGTGGAAATGTGATTAGATATGTGTTATGGCTGAATTGAACCAATGTGGGTTCTTGGCTTTGGTACAGCTTTCAATTTAATTATACAGAGTTCTGAATGAACTCTGAGGCCTTGGTAAGACTGAGGCAGACCATTGAGGGTCAATGTATAGCCTAGTAGAAGATGGGCTAAGATAAATCGTAGGGTAGAAGATTTTGGATTGATTGTTAGAGGAAGGGTATTTCCTTCCATATACACGGTTGAATGCCGTTTCTGATGTTTTGATTCATGCCTACTGTAGGGCGTGAAGTGCAGACGGCTGGTAGAGATCACCCAGATACTAGGGGGGGCTATTTCTGAGCTACGACCAGGTAAGCTCAGTGTTCTTGGAGATTATTCTCCTGCTTGTGTTTGCTTCACCCATTTTGGGTGTTTGATTGTGCTATCTTGTATGTTTGTGCCTTATGATACATTACCACTGAATGGTAAGCCAGATGCCTTATAATTGATGATGCTATTATGTAGGACATATTGATGTAATGGTTAATTGTGCTGGCAATTATGTGCTAGTTCTGATCTGAGATATTGGATATCAATTGATTATGATGTTGATGATGTAATGCTTGACCATGATATGATTTGATGTGATTGCTTGTAATCTGCTGGCCAGTAGACTGAGAAACTATAGATCCTTTTGGGAACGTACCCACGAGTAGGTGGATGATCTCCCTTAAGACAATCCATAGGCGTCCATGTAAATCTTGATTAGATGTACCCACGAGTAGGTGGATGAGCCTATTCAGGTATTGGGCGGCAAGTCCTGACTAGATGTACCCACGAGTAGGTGGATGATCCTAGTCAGGCATAGATAAGATGAACTTTGATTGATATGTACTCACAGAGATGGATGAACCTTCTCAAGCATTGTAGATGCCTTTCCCTTATACTGTGTTGAGATTTGTATATCATGATTTGATTATACTATGCTATTCATGCATACCTTTATAATTGTGTTATATGTTGGGAAGTAAACCAGGGAGAGGGAAACCTCTAAGACCCTGAGTTTACTGGGATGTTTATCTCACCCCTATTTGGGGCTTGTGTTACAGGAGCAGAGTCTGAAGTTTCCGAGAGGTCCCAAGGCAAGAGGCCTGCACTGGGATAGCTAGAAGACAACCCTAGGTCTAGATGACTAGAACTGTTGGCTTGTATTTTGATTATTTTGGTTGTATTTTGATACCCTAAAGGGTCATTTGTATAGTTTTGCAAAAGAATAGCCTGTATATGACAGTAATTCACCATATATGTATAAAGTACTGTATATTATGACGGATTATGCTTCCTTTACTGTTTATTTTTTCCATGCATGCTGCGTTACTCTGATATTGTATAATGTTAATACGTCGGGTGCACACGGGGTGTTACAACATCCTCCTTTTGGTCCCTCCTCGGTCGCTCTGGATCCTTTCCCATTTCTTCTTCTATATGCATGTTTTCACGGTCTCATCAAAAACCATGCAAACCAATAAAACATCGTCATCCTTCCAAAGTTGCATGCAATGGTAACCCTAACCCTAACAACAATCCTAGAAATAAGAGGGACATTCTGATTGGCCTTGGAGGACTCTGGTGCTACTACTAGTCTCACTTGTAACAACACTGGTTCGGCCTTTGGTGCTCCATTGTCCCCTCCAAACCCAAGTAACTGCATTCAAGGGACCCAATTCACGACCCTTTTGCTCACCACTCCCCTTCATAGACTATGTACATGCTCCCTCCACTTGATGGCAACAACATATTTGTTAAGAATCAATACCATGATAAATCACTACTTTCATTCTTTTTCCTCCTCTTAAATGAGGTTTATTTATACAAGTGAATATAACAAATATCTCATAATAATAGGAAACAAATTAACAATTTTATCCTATCTAAAAAGAATGCTAACAACCAGTTTAAAATTAAATAGTTTGTATTCCTATCTAAAATAATAATATTTTAAATTCAAAAACATTTTTTCAACAATCTCCCTCAAGTTGGTGCATAAATATCGGTTATGTCAACTTGCCAATTGCTTCTTCAAACACTCATCCAGCAATAATAGGTTCAGGAAATGCTTCATGAGAGTTCATAGTAGGTGCTTCGGTTATATGAGGTAGAAAGAGAATTGAGATACGATAAGAGATTCAAAACAATCACATGTTCCTAGACTTCAGGGTTAGTCTGTGAAGGATTCAGAACAGTGCTACAAGCTTCACATCAATGACCTTCAAATAGAATACATGCATGGAGAATTGAGATACAAGAAGGGATTCGGAACAATCACATGTTCAGTTCAATAGACTACAGGATTGGTATGTGAAGGATTTAGAACAATGCAAAGAGCTTCACATCAATGACCTTAAAATGGAATACATGTATGGAGGCTTCAAAACCAATGTACGAGAAGGATTCAAAACGAGTTTATATTGTATCGTTTGTGTTATTTTTGGGAAGAAAATTAAGATAGGGTAATGGATTCAAGCGGAGACTAAAGATGCGAAGGTTATGTGAGTCAAAGATAGAGTTCATGTTAATAATAATCATAATTTGCAGATGAATTAATCAAAGAAGGTGAAGATTAAAAAGGAGAAATAAAAGTGAAATATAGATATTGATACGGGAAGAAAAAAAAATGTAAATTTGAAAATATGAAGAATAAAGACTCTTATTTGGTCGCTGATGATTACAAAATCATGTATAAGAAAGTCATTAGCCTCATGAAAGCCCTTCCCGTTGTTGACCCTCGCAGTTTAATGCAACAAGGCAAATGTCCATCGTGCTTATTGCGATGGTCGCGTCTATAATCAAAAGGGTTTCAGTTATTACAAGCTTGATGTTCACGGCTCTTGGTTATTCTTCCCTTGGCACCGCTGGTATCTCTATTTCTATGAGAGAATCTTGGGGAGCCTGATCGATGATGACCCAACCTTTGCTCTTCCGTTTTGGAACTGGGACCATCCTGATGGCATGAGAATGCCTCCAATTTACACAAATGACAAAGATTCGCCTCTCTACGACGAACACAAGGATGAAGATCATGTTCACGCTTTCATCGACCTAGACTACAAGAGGGAGGTTTCAAAGAAACACGATTCGATTGTGAATTCTCAAATGCTGCTGCCGCCGCCTTGGGAGAAAAACAAGAACATGGTCGTCATCAAGAACATGATAAAAGTGTATAGGGCAGTTGCAGGCAAAAGAAATTCTAACCCAAAAGTGTTCCTGGGACCACCTTTCATTGTTGGTTCTGCACCTGAGAAACACTTTGGCCCTCTATAAACATTGCACATTGCACAATACTGTCCATAGATGGACCGGTGAGAGAGCAATACCTCACCACGACTTGGGGTTGTTGGCTACGGCTGCAAGAGATCCCATTTTCTTTGCTCACCATTCGAACGTGGATAGGATCTGGAACATATGGAAGACAGAATTGCTGGATGGAAGAAGATTCGATTTCAAAGATGATGACTGGTTGGAATCTAGCTTCTACTTCTAAGACGAGAACAAGAACTACGTGCGTGTGAAGATCAAAGACAGCCTTGACTCCACGAAATACCAACGTGTTGACCTTCCATGGCTGTGGCCTTGGGATCTCATCAAACCAAAACACAAGCGGGGAATTAATCTTAGGCCTCTCCTTCGTTAAACACAAGAAGCTTCAACATTCACAGCTCCCTCTCACCTTGGAATCCATTGGACGTACAACTTTGAAGAAAGAAGGCATAGAGGAGGTGTTAGTGATGAGACAGTGGTCAAAATGCCACTCTTTGGATAAAAAATTGTCAATATGCCACGCGCTTGAAAAATTTTGTCAAAATGCCACGCCACATAATTCGCAGCTAACCAAGGCGAATTACGTAGCTGATGTGGCACGCATGCATTGGCTCGATTGGGCGGTCAGCTGACGACGCAAGTTCGCTGCCAGCGTGGGCGAATAAGCTTAAACTGCTGCCAGCTATAGCGAATTAAGTAATGCTGACTCGGACACACAAGTCGCTGGCTGATTGGGCAACATACGTAACTCGCCACACATGGCAGCGGTTTATTGGCTGCCGACATCGACGCGTAAATCGCTATGGGCTCCAGCGATTTTGGTTTGGCCCACTATAAAACGGCTTTGCCTGCTGTCATTTTCGTCAAAAAAAATTACCTCCTCTCTCTGGTCCCCAGCTGCTCCCTTGTTCCCTTGCTTCTTGCATATTGTATCTTGCCTCTCATAAGGTTAGTTTATATGATTTTTAATTTTTTTTTTTATATTTTAAATATTGTATATATTTGTTTATTTACTGTATTCCTCTCATAAGATTAGTTTATATTATTTTTAATTTATTTTGTTTATATTTTAAATATGGTATATATATTTTATTTAAATAGAGTTAGATATTAGATGATATTTTTAAGTTGAAGATTTAAAATATTAGATTAAAGGATTTTTTTTAAACATTAGATTAGATGATTTTTTATTATTTGTTTATAA
>PYAF01002958.1:961646-976939 GCA_007407185.1 Glycine tomentella | reverse complement strand
TGTTCTTTAATTTTCTCAGTTTTATATGCTTATTACATTGTTTGTGAATCATATTCAAAGCACAGTTTGAGATACTCTGTTTTCTAGTGCTCTTGGAAGGGGAAGATTGATTGAAGACTGATTTTGGTTTTAAAGATTTGTTTTGAATCTGAAAATTGATTTCTGGTATCAAAAGAATTTCTAATAAGTGATAAAGATCATGTGGCTACTCTGATATAAATTTTAATTGGGCAAAGTTTTTCAACCAATTCACCCCCCCCCTCTTGGTTGTTTTAAGTATTCATCTGTTTTTCAGTATCTAGGTTTGCCATGCAAGTAACTTTCTCCCAAGTGGTGGAGATTTTAAAATTAGTAGATAACTTTGTAGTTGCAATATTGTTACCATTTTCCAAGCTTTATTACTTTAATTGCCCAAATTTATTTGATCTCTTAGTACTTCAACCAACACACCTTGCATCTCCAAATTCCTTGTAAAATAACTTCTTGTTTCCTCATTTTTTTCTGTCACCTTTCTTCTTCCTTTGATGTTTCCTTTGGATGGCTCCATTAAAGTTAATACTGTTGAATATCTATATCTATATATATATATATATATATATATATATAATTTTAATATGTTCACACACAAGTCCAATAGGTTATTGTATGGTTATATGGGTTGGAGCCCAATAGCTTGCTATATTATTAGGGTTTTTCCTAAGTTGGAGGTAACACTGTTGAACATTCCAAATCTGATACCTCTTGGTGTAATACTTCAAGCACCGAACACTAAACCCTTCTCTCTCAAACCTCCTTACCTCCAACAATCTTGAAGTATTAGATTCGTGTATCGAATTTGAGCGAGTAAGGTGTTGTTTCAAAGATCTCTTTGAGAGAAACTCAAGGGTGTGATCACTTTTGTGTTTCGACCAAGGATTGATCGGGATATGAGATCGAAAACTTTGCAGCTGCAACTTTTGAGGCTAGATCCTGGAAATTTCAGCCGATTTTAGGAGTTGAAACCTTGTGGGTTTTGTTCTACTTGTCGAGACGATCGTTTTGAGTGGTTATTTGCGTATAATGGAGGTTAAATGAAGGAGCTATAGTCGTTGGAAGTTTTTGCAGTTTTCCAACGACTGGTTCGTCTTCTCTGGTGAACTTTTCGGCAACTTCGTCTTCTCTGATGACTGGTTCATCTTCTCCGGCGAAATTTTTCGACTACCAACGACTTTCCAGCGAACTTTTCTGACGATTTCTCAGCAAGTCTCCGGCAACCAAAAATCATTCTTCCTAAGGTTTTTGGACGTTCTAGATTCATTTTTGGGGATCAAATTTGACAAATTTCACCTCTACAATGTTGTTTTGAAAAGTTAGAAGGTTTGGTATACTTTGGAGGATTTTAAGGTGCACTCTTTCTGACTCTTTTACTTTGATTAAAATGGCAAAACATAACTCCCATGATATCATAAAGCTAAGATCCTTTGATGTCACTGAATTTTATGGTTGGAAATTTCATGTTCAGTTTGGCATGAAGGAATAGGATATATTCTATATTGTATTAAGTAATTTTGCATCTACTGTTGAAAATGTGGATGAATATCAATGGATTAAAGATGAAGATTTTTGTAGAGATTACTTGTTAAACTCTTTAAATCCTTGTTTAGCTATGACTTATAGTGAGTATAAGACTGCAAAGAAGATATGGGATCACTTAAACAATCAATTTCAAAAACAAGAAAGGCTTTCTAAGACTTTTATAGCGGAGAAGTTCTTTGACTTTAAGTTTAATATGAACTCAAGCATCACTTCTCAATTAATTGAACTTGATAATATAAGGAACAAGCTAAAAGAAGACAATTCTGATTTGTCTGATAATCTCTTTGTTGGTCTTGTGTTGAGTAAGCTACCTGCTGAATTGAATTCTTTTAAGACTGACATGCACAAACTAAAAGAACAAATTGGGCTAGATGAATTAAAAAGATATATTTATATTGAAGATCAAAACATTTGTAGGAAGAGTTTGAAACAAGTAGGACAACAAAAGTCAGTTACCAAATTCGTTTCACATTCCTATAAATATCAGAAAAAGTCCAAGCCACTAAAAGGTGAATCCTCTTCACAGTTAGAGGCCAAAAAGACTGTCTTCAAGAAGAAGAAGAAGGGCAAGTGCCATAACTGTGGAAAGTGGGTTCATTAGGCAGCAAAGTGTAAGCTACCAAAGATGTTAAAGAATAGGCTAATATGATAATTAGTGAATCTGAGCCTCAAGCCTTCATTGGAATGATGAATAATGGAAAGGCTAGTGTCTCTTATGAGTGGTGGTTGGATAGTGGTGCTACATGTCATGCGACAAATGATGAGAATTTACTCGCTGAGGTCATAGAAGTGAAAGACACCGTGGAAAATTGTAATGGTGGTGAGGCAGAGGTGACTCATGCTGGAACTGCTAATTTGGTGCTTTCTTCAGGAAAGTTAATAACTTTGAAACATGTTAAAGTAGTACCTTTACTTAAAAAGAATTTAATATCTATGAGTTTACTTGATAAAGTTGGTATGTCCTTTTCAACTATGAATGATAGAGTAACTTTATCTATTAACTCATGCTACTTCGGTTGTGCATTTATGATCAATGGCATGTATAGATTGAGTTTAGATACTGATAGCATAAACCATGTTAGTTCTACTTTGATTGATCCAAAATTATTACATAATAGACTTGGACATGTGATCTATAGGAAAATGAAACATTTATCTAAAACTCACAACATTCCATTAGATAACTTCTACTTGATTTGACAAATGTGAAGTGTGTGCACAGACTAAGATCACTAGAAAACCTTTTAAGTCGGTTTCTAAAAGCACAACACTTCTTGAGCTTATACATTATGATCTTTGTGACTTTAAAAACTGTCACCAGAGGGGGTCGTAAGTTCCTAATCACTTTCATAGATGATTTCTCTAGATATTGTCATGTTTATTGTTGAAATCAAAAGATGAGGCTTTTGAGAAGTTTAAGATTTTTAAATCTAGAGTTGAAAATCAACTTAATTTGAAAATTAAGAGGTTTAGGAGTGATAGAGGATGAGAATATACAATGACTAGGTTCAAGAAATTTTGTGCTTTGCAAGGCATAATACTTGAAACCATTGCTCCTTACCCACCCCAATCAAATGGTATTGGAGAGCGTAAGAATAGAACTTTAATTGAAATGTTATATTTTATGTTGCTTACAACTGGCATGCCTTCCTCTTATTGGGGAGAAGCTATTTTAACTGCTAATCACATCTTAAACAGGTTGTCGCACTCTAAATTGTCTAAGACATCTTATGAGATATGACACAAACGTCCTTGTAGATACGATACCCTAAAACTTGAGGTTGTGTTACCTATGTAAGGATACAAGATCCTAAAGGGCCTAAGGTGGGACCTAGAACCACTACTTGTGTATATCTAGGTAGTGCAGAAGATAGTGCTGCAAATAGATTTTTGGATATATCTACTAACACAGTGATAGAATCTAGAGATGAAGAATTTTGAGTACAAGTTTGTTAGCAATCTTGACTTCAAGGTTTTTGGATCTACAAATATGATTTTAGAATCTCCTGTAGAATTTGCAGCTTGTCCTTCTGACACTAATCTCAAGCAACTGGCTATTGAACCAATCCCAATTAGAAAATCTACAAAAGATAAAGTTTCTAAAAGTTTTGGTGAGGACTTTGTCACTTTCCATATACAGGGTGATCCATTCTCCTATCAAGAAGCAATGAGATGTAGGGAATCCTTACTATAAGCAGAAGCCATAGATGATGAAATGAGTTCTTTGCTACACAATCACACTTGGTAGCTAGTCAATTTGCCAAAAGGGGCTAAGGCCATAGGTTGTAAGTGGGTATTAAAGAAGAAACTGAATAGTGACGGATCAATAGCTAGATATAAAGCACGTTTAGTAGCTAAAGGCTTTAAACAACAGAGTGGAATAAACTTTTTTTTTACATTTATTCACCTGTATGTCATTTTGTCAACTATAAGAATTCTTCTTGCTTTGGCATCTATTGAACACTTTGTAGTGAATCAAATGGATGTAAAGACAACTTTCTTAAATGAAGAAATCTACATGGAACAACCTGAAGGATATGTCATGAAAGGCCTTGAGGAAAAAGTTTGTAAATTGAACAAATCTTTGTATGGTCTTAAACAAGCACCTAAGATGTGGTATCTTAAGTTTGACAAGGTGGTAAAGAGCTATGGTTTTTTAGTCCAGTTATTCAGATAAATGCCTTTACTATCGATTCATGTCAAATAAGATAGTCATCATATGCTTGATGTTGATGACATGTTAATTCTTGGTTCTGATCATTCTATAGTGAGTGATGTGAAAACCACTTTAGCTAGAGAACTTGACATGAAAGATCTTGGTATAGCTAATACCATTCTCGGTATGAAACTAAGTTTGAAAGGCAAGTTATCTCCCTTAGCCAAACTCATTATATTGAGCAGCTACTTTCTACCTGGGGATACATTGAGTGTAAACCGAGTGAGACACCATATGATTATAACAAAAGACTGAGTTTTAATGAAGGGACCAGTGTGGATCAGTTAAAGTACTCAAAACTAATAGGTAGTCTCATGTGTGCTATGAGTTGCACTAGACCTGACATAGCCTTTGCAGTTGACATGTTTAGTCATTTGACTAGTAATCCTAGTAAAGAGCATTGGGATGCCCTCACTAGGCTGATGAGATACCTTAAAGGTACTAAAGATTATGCTCTATGTTATTCTAGTTATCATCCAACTGTGGATGGATATTCTGATGCCTCATGATGTTCAGAAATTGGAAATAGTAAATCCACCAGTGGATATGTATTCACTCTGGGTGGAGCTGCTGTTACATGGAAATCCAAAAGACAAACTTGTATTGCGTTGTCATCAATGGAATCAGAACTTTTTGCTTTAGCCTCAATTGGTGAAGAGGCAGAGTGGATAAAGAATCTGATTATCGATATTCCTTTGACTCAACTAAAGATTAATTCTTTAAGTTTACTGTGTGATAATCAAGTAGTAGTCCAAGTTGTAAAGAATGCTCTCTTTAATTTAAAGAGAATACATGTGAGACTGAGACATGCGTTGTTGAATTATCTGAGAGAACAAGAAGTTATCACCTTGGTCGATGTGAGATCGAAGGATAACATGGCCGATGCTATCGCAAAATGTTTGCCTAAAGATCGATTATTCAAAACAGTGGGGAAATAGGGTTAAAGACTATGTAGACAAGTCTTAATTATCATTTACTACCTTTAATTGTGTGTTTTGAATTATCAAATCTTCTTTGCTGGCCAAATGATAAGCACAATTTATATGTTTCATTGACGATCATGGTTGCTAACTATTTTTGAAAATGGTGAGTTATCTCATTCCAAACTTGATGAGATGATTTTAATCCTATATCTGGGAAGCTTGTGTCATTCTAAACTTGATGATACCATCCTACCAGGTTGGCATATCCATTTGGTTAAATGATCTCATTCTAAACTTGATGTTAGATTATTTGACTTTAAGGAATTAGTAACTGTGACATTCCAAATTGAAATATAGAAATAGTTGATTATATAAGAAGCCTATTGGTCTTGTTCTTAATTGAATATTGACATTACAAGACTAGGTTATTGTAAGTGACGTGACTATTAGTCTTATTCTGTGAAACGAGACAATCGTTACTCTTTTACAAATAAACTTAGGTTGATTGCTCTTTATAACTTAAACTATTTAGGCCTTGTTCATAATTTATGAAACTGGCTTGATGCTTATGAACATGATATTATGATGCTTTATGACATTGATATATGTTCTTCTCTGCCTGATGATATGATGCTAAGGTCTTTTAGTAGAACTAGACATTTTTAGTAGTTTATTCAAATGATTGAATTCATGATAATATGAAATTCATATTTGACATTCTACAGGGGATGGTAGAGATGGAGGAGAGCTTAAGAAGTTGGATCCTTAGGAGGATGACCAACTTGATATATGAATATATCATTTAGAGTAGTAGGGAACTTGACAGTTCACTTACTATTGCCTATTATAATGGAGTCCATTTACTTGAGACTTACATTTTGTTATTTCTATTTTGTGAACATTATGATTATTATGCTTATTTCTTATATTTGTAAGGCCTTAGACTATTTTAACTGGCCTACTTATACTTGATTGTTATGCATATGTTGGTTGTGAACTGATTTTGAGATTTATTTTTTAGATGTTGGGATTTGGATGAGTTTAAATTTAATCTAAAACTCTTGGTATTTAATATATTGATCTCAAAACAGATTCATGAGAATGATGATTCACTTAGTTTGATTGCAAATGTTGTTTGAGTTTAATATTTTATTATTAAAACTCTTTGCCCGATCTGAGTTGATTGTCTTGGATTGGATGTGGATGATTCATGTTTGTTTGAACATTACACTAACTACTTTATTGGATTGTGTTGTATGGTGAACATAGGAGGAGATTGTTGAATATATTTAATATATATTAAATATTAATATGTTCACATACAAGCCCAATAGGTTATTGTATGGTTATTTGGGCCCATATGGGATGGAGTCCAATAGCTTGCTATATTACTAGGGTTTTTCCTAAACTGGAGGTAACACTGTTGAGCATTCCAAATCTGATGCCTCTTAGTGTAATACTTCAAGCACCCAACATTAAACCCTTCTCTCTCAAACCTCCTTACCTTAGTACTTCAGCCAACACACCTTCCATCTCCAAATTCCTTCTAAAATAACTTCTTGTTTCCTCATTTTTTTCTATCACCTTTCTTCTCCCTTTGATGTTTCCTTTGGATGGCTCCATTGAAGTTAATACCACCTATTAACCTGAACATAACAAATATCACATACAACACACTATTGACTTGATTAACCTGTAGATTACATATATCACATATATTGCACAATTATAGAATGTATAAATAAATATTTTTTTTCCAAAGAAACACATGGCAGCCACCAAAAGTTTTTCTTAAAGTAGTAAATTACAATATGTAATAAAACCATGTAGATAAAAAAAAGTCTCTCTTCAATAACAAATTACATAAAAAACACTCCCTGAGAAAAATTTCTTCTGACTTAATAATTAGCACAAATATTCATTGCTAATGTTTCATGAAATTGTGTCCACTCTTAAGTGACTTGAATAGTTGTGACATCATCTGTCACATTGTTTTGAACTTTTTCTGTTGGTCGAGTTAACTCTTGATCAACAATAGACAAAAGCTATGTATCTCCAGCCTCTAAAAGTTGATCCGTTTGCTGCTCATCTTTTATAAAATTGTGTAACACGAAGCAAACATTGATAATTCTGATTTGTTTCTTTAAATTAAAATACTGAAGGAGTTCTTAATATACTCCATCTTTTTTCAATATCCTAAACAACCTTTCTACTGCATTCCATGCACTGGCATGACAGAGATTAAATATCTCCTTGTAATTTTGAGGGGTGTTTCCAGTCCACTCATTGAGAAGTTATCTAGTCCCTCGATATGGTACTAAAAATCCAGGACCATTGGTATATCCTGTATCCACAAGAACGTATTTACCTTCAATGGTTTTAAAAAAAAATCATCGGCTTGAACTACATAAGTTGAATAAAGTTTTATTTGCAAGAGATATTACTAGTTTGAATTTCAAGTTTATTTTGACGACGTAAAGCATCTCGTAATACTCGAGAATCTCCACCAGACTATTGCCACCAAAGCAACACATAAATAAACCTTAAATCTAGACCACAAGCTGCTACCACATTTGTCATCTAGCCCTATCTTCAAGAGAAACTAACATTAGAACATGTGTCCCATCAAGTGCTCCAACACAATTCTACAAACTAAACAAGTTTATTAATATATTTATTTTTTGAAAAATGTTTATAGTTAGTTAATCTAGCCTAACTATTGATAAAATCACCTCAAACTAACTTCATTTAATTGCCTTTGAACCTTCTAGATTATATGTATGAAACCTTAAATAGTCCTTGCTGACTTTCATTATAGCTCTCAAGACATTGTTGAATCGCCTGTTTATTGTTTCATTAGATCTGTAATAATCCAAATGCACAACTCTATACTTTAGGTTGTGAGCAAGGATATGTAAAAATATCGCCACCACTTCAGTTATTGGAACTTTTCTTGTTCTTACTAATCCACCGCCTTCTCATAAAATTCTACAAAGCTTGAAAAATGCACTCTTACTAACCCTTATTTGTTAAAAACAATCTATCTTTGACCCTCTAATGAGACGATTGAGGTGACTATGTCGTTCCAATTCACAATTACAGGTTGGTTCCTTAAAAAAATGTTTGTTATGATACCATGCTACTACACCCATAATCATATAAATGACACAAGTAGAAGTGATTTTAGTTATCTTCTTAAATTCCTCTCTTTTAGGTTTTGTTGAAGTAATTGTGATGTCAACTCTATTATCATTCATTTCTTCCCAATACAAATGCCAGTAAAATTGTCAAATATGAAGTATCTAAAAGATTAGTAATTACGGGTAATCCTGTAAAACTATTAATCAACCTCAAGGATCATTTCCTAATAAAAATAATGCAATCCAAATTCCAAACTAGCAAGGTCCAAAGAAAATCAAACTTCTTAACACAGAACAGGAAAAAAAATCCTCGAATATTAACTATTCTTAAAGCCTAATGAAACAAACCCAAACAAAGCTATACTAAATAAGATTAAAAGAAAAGTTAGATTAAACAAGTTTAAAAATAGTAAGTTATACTAAACAAGATTAAGAATAATAACAAGTTATACTAAAGAGGATTAAGAATAACAATAACAAGATTATGTATTCACCAAGAAAAACAAAAAATTGTGTCAATTTGCTAAGATGACATAAAGTGTCAACCATAAACTCATATATATTAGTATTGAACATGAAACACGTACTATAAAATCATTATAAAGATATAGTTTTTAAGTGAATATAAAATACGTAATATAAAATACAATTTTATATTAGTATTGAAAAACACAAGGTGAGAACCCCATGTTGTGACAAAAGTGGAAGGAGGAAAGGTACTTGTGAAAATACATTGAACACACTTCAAATAACCAAGAGGGGGGTGAATTGGTTAAAACAGTCTTTTAAAACTTTTCTTTAAAATAGTTTGTGGAATAAAACTTGGATTGTATCACTCAATCACCCTTTATCAAAAACAAAATTTTCTTTCAGTCTAGATTAACCATAGAATGCATGTAATGTCTGAAATGCTTCTTGTTGATTGTATATTGATTTCCAAATACTAGCAATGAAAGAAATTCAGATAAAGAACACAAGACACAACAATTTATACTGGTTCACCTCACAAACTTGGAGGCTACATCCAGTGTCTTCCAACCAACACTAGGTTAGAGTTTTCACTAAATGATTATCTCTATCAACCCTAGATAAAGATACTGAATTCTAAAACACTATTAGAATACAAATCCCAAAGACTCTGAGAACCCTACTCAGATCTTTATCTCTTGAGAACCCTACTCAAGAAAGCTTGAAAGAACTAAAATGATTTACAACACAGAAATCTAAAATAGAAATTCTAAAAGAAAGAGTTCAAGAAGTACACAACCTGAGATCCTTAACAGATGATGAATGAATATATGTTATTACCAATCAATCAGGTTGAATGAATGTCAATGCACAGACTAATCTTTCTTGAAATCTCTTTTTCTCACAAACACATCATTTCCAAAGACATAACTCTTTGTTCTTCTCACAAGATGTGTCTCTCTAAGTAAAATCAGTTTCTTGAACTTTTGAATGCACTTAGAGCTTTTGGTAAGTCTTTCTCACAATGTAAATTTCGTTCTCTGATATTGTTCTTAATTTTTTAAGTGCAAACCCATAAAGCCTTTAAATAGAAAACTGATTTAATAAACTGTAATTAATTAATCTGCTAAGGTAATCAATTATTTTAACATATGTAATCGATTAATTCAAACAGATAATCGATTAATATGTTCTTAAGCTTTTCTTGAAAACTTTCATGAATAACTTAATCGATTAATATGTGATGTAATCGATTAACACATACAGCTAATTTACGAAAACAAGTTGTAGTAATCGATTACTGATATTGGTAATCGATTAAATCAGATAAGATCATATATAAACAAGCCTTTGTAATCGATTACACTTTCTTGTAATTGATTAAAGCAAACACTCATTATATGTAACATGCACTTAGTAATCGATTATGATTTGCCTATTATCGATTAAATCAGGTATACATATTATGAAATAACACTTGGTAATCGATTATTGAAGAGTGGTAATCGATTAAAGTGTTCGTCATGGCTTTTCCAGAAATTAACACACATATGTAATCGATTACATAATATTGTTAATCGATTAACACAGTGCAAAAAATAGATTTTTCCGAAAACATAAGCCATGTGATTTTCTTTACAAATGCAAACATTTGATCCTATATACTATATATGAATGCATGTAAATGAATTATGCAATGCAAAGATCACAAGGCAATGTACTTGAACCACTTAGACAAATTACAAATGCCATCAAAATAATTGGACATGTAAAAAGCTAAAACTTCAAGCCAAATACTTCAGCCTTGCTTTGATAAACTTGCAGCTCCTTCTTCCAACTCCCCCTGTATCTAACAACTTGGACTCCAAAAGAAGATATAAAGTTAATTGCTAATGTTACTAGGTTTGGCTCCTAGAATTGGTGCCAACTTCCCAAGTTTGCAAGTACATACATACTTGAACACTTGTCAAAATTAACTAACTAATTCAATTAATTAGTGAAGATTTAATATAGTCATGGCAGAAAAAGTTTATTAATTATTTTGTGCATTGATTTTTCGGCCTGACAAGATGTAGGAAAAGTTGTAGATTAAGATGGATAAATTATCTAAGGCCTAATGTCAAAAGAGGGAACTTAACTCAACAAGAAGAAGAATGCATCATCAGAATGCGCAAAAGATTAACAAATATTCTTGAGGCATTGAAAATTCAACAGAAAAATGAGAAGCAAGAAATGGAACTAGGAAGTACCTTTTATCTTGTGTTCTTACCAGAGCAAGTAGCCTTGTTATTGTTCTCTCTCTCGGGAAACTATTGCTTAGTCTAATTGTTCTTTAAAATTCTAGTTCGAACAACAAAATAAAAATTAATACTTTGGAAGTACAAAAGAGTAGTAGTTTAGAGTGCACCAATTTTTAAATTCAAATCAAAATCAGTCTCATTTACATGCATTACTAGTTAGTTATATTCAAATTAAGTTCATCATCTATTTATTTTCCATACAAAAAATGATTGATAATTAATTGAATGTTCTTTTGACTCATAATTAAGTTCTGCATGTGAGATGGTTATTATTTGGATGCAGAACCAGCTGAGGCAGAATTAGGCAGAAGATAAGATAATAGACTGCAAAATGAAGTGAGTTAGTGTTAACTTTGTTATTTGAGTACTCAAATCTTGTTTTTTTCTTTTGATTTTGATTCTATCCTTATGATAATGATATTGCAACTTTTTGATAAATTACCTAACCTAATGGGACAATCATTCGTCAATTGTGGAAAGCTCTCTGCAATGTCTATTGTATCTTCACTATTGGTTGAAACATAAAAACCATTCTCTAGCAAAAATAGGAATAACAAGAACGTACTAAAAGATAAACTTAGTTTGTGAAGCTAAATTGAGCTTTGAAAAGTCCTCAATTTGCAATAACAATCTGCAACTCTATCATTGAACAATCACTACTGAAATTATTGAATAAATCTACAACATGGTTAGCATTTTAGGAACCTTGCTTATCCTTCAAATCTCATCAAAGCATTGTTTAGGAACTAGGAATGCACAAGAAAAATAAACTTTGTTTAGCATGGCCCTCTGCAAAAATCTACAACATTTATAGCAAAGGATCTCTCCGAATCCATTTTGTAGAATATCAACATGCACAAATGCAAGAGGGCTATAAATTGGAAACATTATCATCCCTTAAATAACACATTCTAGTACAAAGATATACAAAGATGACAGATGAAAAGAAAGAGACAAACAAATCAAACTAAAAATCATAACCAAACCCTAAATAAATATAAAATCAACAAAATTAAATATCAAAACACAAATTAACAAATAATTAGAAATGAGATACGAACGTATGAATGCATCATGATAGAGAGTGAGAGCGGGGAATCACCAAGCGAGAAAGAGTGAAAACACACTATGAACCACCACACGAGAGTAGAGCGGGTCACAATGTCGCTAGGGTTTCAAGAGTGGAGTCGTCAGACAGCAAGAGTGAGAGAGTGAGCTGAGCGTGAAATTTCAAATTCTCTATTTTTTGCGAGTATTTTAAATTCCATTGATTTAGTACAATTAATTGCCCCATAAAAATACAAACATTTTAATTTCCTTTTAAATATTTTTCCAAACAAGTCATTTCACTTAAGAGAATTTTAATTGTCCGATAAAAATAAATCACCCGGTTGAATTGACGTATCCAAACGCACAATTAAACTTGAGTCTTTCCTTTTGAATTTCAAAGGAATCACTACAACAAATTATAATAGGTAATATGAAGGAAGTGACTTACATGAAAATTTTTAATAGACATCAATAATATTGATGTCACTGCCATCAATTTGGTGACACGTTTTTTTTGGGCCATGTGACGATTTATATAGGGCCCTTACATTTTGCACCCATGCCTGCTCCCTGCACTTCCCAATCTTTTGAATATCCCTAAACTACTATTTTGTTGTTTTTTATCTTTCCTTTCTTCAACCTTTGTGTGAAATAGTTTTGTGTTGCATAACTCTATCAAAATCTGTCACACTCTTGATGTTTTCAAACCAAGGTTGTGCCGGCGATGTAGCTTTGTTATCATCCTTCACACAAGTGATGTTTTCAAACCAATGTTGCGCAACGTGAATCTGTGTTCCAGAGTGGTTGTTTTGGAATTGTATTTTTTTTAACACTCCATTTCTGGAATATATATTTTGGAAGAATATAAACACAATTATGGAAGATCTTTTCCAAACATATGTAAGTTGTGTTTCAGAGTGGTTGTTCTAGAATTGTATTATTTTAACACTTTAATTTTAGAACTGGTATTCTGGAAGAATATAAATTCAATTATGGAAGCTCTTTTCTGGAAATATGTAAGGTTTGTTCCATAGTGGTTGTTCTAGAATTGCATTTTTTAACACTCTATTTCTGGAACAAATATTCCAGAAGAATATAAACACAATTATGGAAGATCCTTTCCGGAAATGTGTAAGTTGTGTTCCGGAGTGGTTGTTCTAGAATTGTATTTTTTAACACTTCATTTTCGGAATAGGTATTCTGGAAGAATATAAGCACATTTACTAAAGATCTTTTCTGGAAATATGTAAGTTGTGTTTCAGAGTGGTTATTCCAAAATTGTATTTTTTTTAACACTTAACTAAGATAGTCATTAAGGACAATTTTGTCCACAAATAGGTATTGAGGCTTGCAGGAAGCACCAAAGTACGTGCAGGAAGAAATGACCTTTATATAGGGAAGTGTCTTATTTTTTCGGTCTGTTATAAAAGAGTTTTTACTATCATACTAATTATCAGGATTTTACTTTATGTACACCCCTTTTTGCTTCCTGCACCCAAATTTTTTAATATCCCCCACATATCTTTTTCCCCTTTCCTCTCACCCCTCATTCACCCTTTTCTTCCTTGCACTACTACAATCCAAGCCTCATGCTGCCTCTCCTTCCTTGAGTCATCACCATTGCATAATTCTAAATTTGAAAGCTAGCCAACATTGTTTCGCATTGAAAAATATGGAATACATTTTTATTTCGGATTATTCAATCTAATATTACAAAACCATAATTCTGGAATCCCTAATCCAAAAGATGGCATAATTCTAGAATCCCTAATCTGAAAGGTGGCCAACAACATTCTAGATTGAGTAATCTAGAATACAAATAATCCAAAAAAATATTCTGGCTTACCTGTTCTACAATATATTTGTTGTATTCTAGATTATCTATTGTGGAAAACATCAAATATATTCCAGAATACATTCTAAAAAACACCAATGCTTATGGATTGAGCTTTTTGGAAAATACCAACACTTTAGATTTGTTATTCTAGAAACACCAACATTATATATGAATGGATAGAAGCAAAATGGCAATGTTAGCATCACCACCATATGTGAAACTCTCATTGCTATTACCTTTTTCTTCTTCCAAACCCAACCCACCCAGGCACTTCATCATCCGAGCCCGAAACACCATGCTTCGGTTTGGACCAATCACACGCTCCGGTTTGGATCAATCCCACCATCTGACACCTTCAAACACCATTGTTTTTCTTTTATTTTGTTAACTTTTGTTAATTTGGCTTGATTTCCCAGGATTTGTTGAAGCTTATGATATGTAGGAAAATGATTATATTTTTTGGAAATGGATGATTGAGGGATTTTCTAAGAACAACTTTAATAAAGAAGCAATTGATTTATTCAAAGGGATAGAATATATACATCTTTTCTTAATCCTCTTAAATCATATTGATACCACTATATGGTTCCAATGACAAACACGATTGTGTCCCCATCAAACTTGGTGAAGGGCAGGCAATTACGTCAAACTCGTCGCCTATGAAGCACGGACACGTGCAAAAGCAAGGAGAATCGTGTCAGAAATGCTTTGACACGGCAACACTCGCCGACACGCTCCGACACCGTGTCTGACGCGCTATCAACAACTCTGACGCGTTGACCAGTTTCGACACACGACTTTGATCGCATCGAACATGGTCAAAGGACATTTTTGTAAAAAACAAAATAAATTAATAAAACTTAAACCCTAAAATTAAACAAGCATTTTCGCTTACCCCCTGTGTTTGGTTCACTAGCAGTCTCACTATGTTCGTGCCAACGCTTCAACAAAGAGGCTTCGCCATTATGAACCATGTCAGAGTGTCCATTCCAATAGCACTTGTTAGGAATTTTCGGCAAGCGTACCGTTTTGTCATTGTAAGTTTCAAAATTTATAAAATCGTCTCCACAGGGACTTGAGCTTACTCAATTAATCCAAATAGAATTAAACAGTTCAATAGTTATGTACAAGTAGGTTGAGCAGAATTTCATTTGGTGGTGCAAGTAAAATAACTAAACTTAATGAAAATGAAATATATTTGTGAGAAAGTGGGATTGGATTTCATCATTCTTAACATTCTATATTCAATTAATATTACCACGCATAAATCATCGTCTATTCTTA
>PYAF01002958.1:929017-947062 GCA_007407185.1 Glycine tomentella | reverse complement strand
ACTTGAACATCCACGCTACTCGCGTGGAGCTCCAGAGGAAAACATGATTTTCTAGGGCACTTCCCACGCTACTCGCGCCGTTCCCACGCTACCCACTTGAACATCCACGCTACCCACTTGGACATCCACGCTACCCACTTGGGATGGCAGACAGCATTGGTATGTTTATACATATGGCGCGGGTCGCGCCGCACTTCACGTGGGTCACGCCGCAGGCCAGAAAACCCTAAAACTTGCATTTTTAAGCATCTTTCAAAGGATTCTAAAACATGATCATATTTCCTTAACCCATAAACTTAGATTCATGCTTAATCTAAGCTTAAACACGTGATTAAAATTCAAGGTATTACAGAAAAGCCTCACAATAGAATTTCTATGAATTTTATATGGTCATAACTTTGAAATTTTATCCAAGAGAATTCACGCATCAAGAAAAATATGGAAAAATGATAAATAAAATCTGTGGAATTTTCTCTTAACTGTAGGATGAATAGACTTATTTAATAAAATGGTTTAGTAATTTTGATGGTCAGAAGCAGAACGGACCAATCAGAATGAAGATAAAAGTTGTCTTATATGTAAGGCCTGTGTAGCACTCTATATAGACTATTTGTGAGTTATTTGTATTGTAACTGAAGTCAGTTTCTGGAAATCTCTAGAGTTCTATTATTTAATTATCCTTTAAGAAGAAGAGTTCGAATTGAATTTTACTTCCTCTTAATGAATGCCATGTGTGAAATTGTCTTGGAATTGAATTCTTCTTCATAAAAGGTGACATGTGGACACAAGGAGAACCACACAATTTTCTACTCTTTAAAGGAAATAACAACATAATATAGAAGGAGGAAGGGAAGATAAAAATATTCCCCTTGGCTATGATCTTCACATGAAGAAGAAGAAAGGAGAGAATAAGGTGGATTTATCATATCAAAAAGTGTTAAGTCATGATAAGTAGGAAAATACCTTAAGATTCATAAATTAAAATGATAAGATACAATCATAAAGACTTAAGAAATATCTAGCCACTTGTAATTTACTATTAATATAGGAATAAGAAAGCCATCATAACCTTGAAATACATGTGTACAAGATGGCATGAAGAGAAGAAAAATCTTCTCTTAATTCCCTTAATGGTCACGTGAACAAGGAGAGAAAAAGGGAGAAGATTCATGAATATGACAAGTAGGAGGACACTTGGAAGAAAGGTGTCATGCTTTAGAAGATTTTTATAAAAGCTAGAAGATATTTAGGAAAACCATTATGAGCTTAGTTAGGATGTAATAGAATGAGATGAAACTAAGTTTTAATGAAACCAAATGGGAGTAACTAGCTAGAAAGGGTAAAAATGTCCTTGAATATTTTATTATTTTCCAAACTCTATATAAAGGGAGGAAGGCCTTAAGTGGAAGTCACATTCAAGACTCCATTATTCAACATATCACGTGAAACCTCTCCCTGCCATCTCTTTCATTTCACTTTCATCCTTTCCTTTTCAAAGCATAAATCAAGTGAGAAAAAGACCCCATTTCCTTTGAAGAATCACGTGTAGAAGCTAGCACCTTTAGGAAGGGATAGACAAGCTTAGTAAGAGGTTATAAGGTATGTATAGGGAAGTTTTATGATAAGGATAGTCTAAGTGTTACTTGTGTTTGAATAAATGTTCGAAGTTTTATGAAGTATGACTTGTATCTGAGTAATTGTTGGATTTAAGTTATAGTTATATGATTGAGTGCCTAAATGAAGTTTTATGTTTGTTGAGTGTTTCTATGAATCTCTGTGCATGAATGATATGTTGAGTTTTTGTAAATGAGTAACAAGCTGAATTCTGTACTTGATTTATGTTGAATTTCTAAGTAAATTATGTGAGACAATGATTGAAGACTGATGTTGAAAATAAATATGAGTTGATAAAATGAATGAGTTATGCATAAGTGAATCAGTTTCATGTGTCTCATAAAAGTTGTCTAAGAGTGGAGGTGTGCCTCAGAGAGGAGGTGTGTCAGATAGCTACAGGAACTGAGTCCGCACGTTCAGACAAGAGGAGTCTGAGTTGGGGGGTGACTCTTGCGGTGGGGAATCACGCCACCCATGATGATCACATGAAGTGTGGGTGAGAACCTGTGCAACACCGGGGGACCCTGACTGGTCGGATCAGTTCTGTGCCACTGGGATGTATCTTGACAGTTGGTACCACATGATAAGAGTCTAAGAGAATCATGCATCATATAAAAATTAGAACTGCAATTTTGAGGATGTTGTTATGAATATCTGCATCTTGAATATAATCTGTGGCTTAAATTATGTTTATCATAAACTTACCCTGTATTTTGTGACTGTGGTTGACACCTGCTATGACCTTAATTTTATTTGGGCGAGCAGATGAACAGTAAAGAAAGATTGGCGAGCTGACCACTGGAAAAAGGATTTTGTTGAAGGTGTTTAGTTGAAGATGTTCTGTTATGACAAAATGTTTTAGTTATTTGTACTATGTAATAGAATTGATATCAGTCTGTATTTTATTTTATATCAGATTTATAATTATCAATTAGTGATGGAAATCCTTTTGATATCAATTTATTAGTAACGTTGGTTTGATATTTTTAGCAAGTTGAAAAGAATTTTTCATTAAAAATCAATAAATAATAAGATGGTAAGTCGAGGTGTTACACAGGGCCAGTGACATCAATAGTCTTGACGCGTCCGTCAGAGTCAGATTTAAGGGAGGGGTATCGGGTGCAATTTGAGAAAAAACACAAGGGTGCATGTGTTCTAACGGACAATTTCGTTTGCTCAAATATTTCAATTGACTTTAGTTAATGACCTTAATAGAAGGGAGTAAAAGTAATGTATAAAAAGGGAGGGGTATCAGGTGTAATTTGAAAAAAAATATAAGGGGTGTAAGTGTAATTTACTCTAAAAATTATTGAATATAAGGGGAGCAACAAAAAGATGAAGATTGTGATTTAGAAGAAAGTTTTGAGCTTTTCACATGCCTTGAAGATTGTAATTCAAATGAAGTGTATGAGAGGTCAATCTTTTGATCCTTGCATTGCATGCACATAATCATTAACATGCTTAAATGTTTTCATTAAAGTATCAAAGCTATTCATGTTTTTAAAAGGAATTAAAATGAGTAATATTTTTGGAAAAATGTAATCCTACTGCTTTAATCAATTACACATCGGTTTAATCGATTATTTGCTTCAATTTTAAATCTGGAAAAGCCTTGAAGAACATATTAATCGATTACATAACTTTTGTAATTGATTACATAGTAAAAACAAAAAGCATGTCTCACTGCTTTAATCGATTACACAAGCTTGTTTCACAATGAACATTATTGCTTTAATCGATTACCATAAATTGTAATTGATTACATAAGCTTACTTCACAAATAAACTTCACTACTTTAATCGATTACAACTCGGGTTAATCGATTATTTTGTTCGTTGTAAAACCCAGGATGAAGCTTTGAACACTTTAATCGATAAGTGACAATTTAATCGATTACATACGTCATTTTAATCGATTATTTGGCGCGTTGTAATCAATTACAGTCTATTACAAAAAACTGTTATAAATAAGATAAAGGCTTGTATGAAAAACCAACTTGAATACTTCGAATTTTTCGAATATGCACAAGCCTTCTCAAAGTTAGAAAGTGATTTTCTGGGTTAACTAAGTTCGTGTCCCACTCTTTAATCTTCATGGGTATTGAATGATTTCTTGGGCAAGAGTTTTCAAAAAAGTTTTGGAGAGCATTTTCTAAAATCTTTTTCTGCAATTTAACTGTGATTGGTAAACCACATGCATTCATATTCATTGGATCATCATGGTTATTTCTCTCCATTATCTCTGGTTGTAAATTCGTTTTTGCAATTTTTGTTATTTGATGCTATTGTAAAGAGTTCTTTGAAGCTTTTGCTAGAGTAGGGTTCTCTAGGAAAGAACAGAATAGTGTTCTCTGGTTCTTGTTCACTAGAAGTCTAATAGGGTTTTAGATTTCTATTCTTTATCTAGTGTTGATAAAGAGTGTTTGGTATAAAGCTTGTAAGAACTGAAATTTATAATAGTGGAACTCTAATCTAGCATTGATTAAAAGAAAATGGATGTAGCTACTCTTAAGAAGTGAACCAGTATAAATTCTTGTGTTGTTTTTATTACTTTATCTCTATTAGTTATATTGTTCATTTGTTCTTGGAATTATTATCATTACTTAACAAGTCTTGTTTTGAGCAATTGATCTCTTGAGCTGAGTGATTTGATTGATTAGAAGCATTCTTGGTTTAAAAGTGATTAAGATCCTTTGACTCTGATTTTTATAAATAAATTTTAAAATACCAAGTTTAAACCAATTCAACCCCCTCTTGATTATTGTGGGTATTCCTATTGTTTTCAATTGGTATCAAGAGCAGGTTCTTGAGTGTTATTCAAGATCACTATCTTTCTTTAAAGGAAAATGAATACCACACAAATTACCTTCAAGGAAGGTGCCTTCCTCAATCGTCCCCCGATGTTTGAAGGAGAACACTTCAGTTTTCGGAAAAATAGAATGAAAATCTTTATTCAATCAAATGACCCAAGTGCTTGGAATGCAATAGAAAAAGGTCTTGTTATTCCTATAAAAATTGTTGGTAATGATATGATTCCCAAAGAATGGGATGAAACGACTTATGCTGAAAAGAGAGTTGTTCAATATGATTTTAAAGTTAAAAATATGATTACTTCTGCAATTTCCTCTGATGAATTCTTTAGAACTGTTAGGTGCAAAAGTGCAAAGGAGATGTGAGAAATGTTGGAGATAACTCATGAAGGTACAGACGAAGTAAGAAGATCAAGAAAGCATGCCTTAATCCATGAGTATGAAATGTTCAAGATGAACTCCACAGAAAACATATCTCAGCTTCAAACAAGATTCACTCACATAGCAAATCATCTTCTTGGTCTTGGAAAGATCTTTGATGCTGAAGAGTTTGTTAGCTTTGAGGAAGCTGAAGTTATGGAATCAAGAAGCATGAAGCATACAAGTTTTGATGTTTCACATGCTCACTCAATTGATGGAATTTGTAATTTCTTGTTTAAGCTTGGTTCAATTGTTAAAGCTTTATAATCCTCACTAGTTTTGATTAATTCATGCATTCTATAATAACCTAGGCTTTTTATAAAAAGAAGTAAAAGAAATAAATAGCTTCCTTTTGGTAAGTATATATCTTATGTGCCTTCATGAGGTGTTTTAGTCTAGAATTGATGGTTAGCAGGTGAAAATAGCAGAATTAAGCCGAACAGAAGGTACCGCGCCAACAAGCCTATGTACTACCGCGGGTACATAGGCTAATTCTACATGTGGCGCCAAGAGCGCCAGAGTGGCGCCAAGAGCGCCACCGGTGCTGGAAGTTAGCGCCAAGAGCGCCGGTGTGGCGCCAGGAGCGCCACAGGTGCTGGAAGTTGGCGCCAGGAGCGCCATAGGTGCTGGAAGTTGGCGCCAGGATCGCCGGAGTGGCGCCAGGGGCACCAGATGCACTGGAATTTGGCGCCATCAGCGCCAAGGTGGCGCCAAGGGTACCGCATGTCGGTCAGGGGCAGTATATAAGGGTCAAAACGCGAAAGGAGAGGGGAAATCAGTTCTTCTTCCTTGGACCTCCAACCTCCATTAATGGCTGTTCCAAGCTTTTTGGGACCGCTCCCTATGACCTTTAATCCCTAGAGAAACCTTTGAAAGCTTGAATCCTTCAATTTCTGCTCTTGAAAAACCCCTTTGAGTGAGGAGTGATTTCTCAGAGGAAACACTCAGAGAACTTGAGATTGGTGAGGACCCACGACGTATAAAGGACGCTAGAGCTTGGGGAAGCTGTCCTGAGGTCTTTTGAGTCATCACTTAGGTAAGATACTCAAGTTTCTCCGTTTAATTTTGATTCTGGGGGGTTTTATGAATAGTGACCCATATGACCTGGGGCTAGAATTAGCCTAGGGTCCTGTAGAGAAACTTGTTGAGAGCATTGAATAGACGAAGGATTAGCTTTCAGTTTTTGATTCTGATGACTTTGAAATTTGGCTCTGTGACTTGTATGTGAGGCCTTTGTGATGATTCATTTGTGGGATTGAGGCCAATTCAGAGCCTTAGTTATGTCTGTTATGAGTCTATGAGGCTAAGGGAATGGTGCCTTGAGCGAGGCTTGAACCATTCCAGTGATATTTTGTATCATGAGGCTGATGATGGATGAGACCATGCCTTGTGTTTGTGTTGAGTCTGGGATGACTCAGATGACTTGTATTCAGCCTTTAGGGACCATGAGTGGTTTGAGAGCAGCCTAGTGTAGGCTGAGCTTGACTGAACCCTAGGATAAGGGAATTCTGATATAAATGTTCTGTGAATTGTATGCCTGAGGGCTTATTTTGATATGAGATTTGCATGTGCCTTGATTAGGCTTTGATTCTGAGACTATTGGTGGCGGGAGCCACAGACCTGGGAAGGAACTGCAGAGTGATCCCTTACCAGGTAAGTTCAGTGTTCTCTGGGGATGAATTCCCGTTTTGGTTGCACACCACACTCCTGGGGAGTGTTGGTCATGATTCATGATGCATGCATTGGCTATGGCATTGTTTATATTGATCTTGTGTGCATCTATATTGGATATATGTATGCTGTGATTGAAATATATCTGTTGGCCAATAGATGAATACCGACATTGAGGAGCTCTGCCGTGTATTCAGGGCGTTGAGGAGCTCCGCCCATGGCATTGAGGAGCTCTGCCATATATTGACAGGTTACTGACGTTGAGGAGCTCTGTCAGGGCGTTGAGGAGCACCGTCAAGCATTGAGGAGCTCTGTCACCTGTCATGTGTTGAAAATATGATGATGATTATGATATGATGAGGGCCAGAGGGCCAGGCCAGAGGGCCATGTTTGCTATGTTGCCTGTTTGTGTGTTGTGGATCCGTGAGCCAGTGTGGGAATGATTTCCCAAGGACCCTGAGCTTACTGAGATATGTTATCTCATCCCGTGTGGGGTTTATATGATTTCAGGTGACCTTTCTAGAAGAGAAGATCAGTCTCAGGGCAAGAGGCCCATCAGAGACTAGACTGCTTGACTGAGGAGCGGCAGGGAGAGCTGGAAGGCTCTATTTTGGTTTATGTTTCTGTTTGGTACCCTGAAGAAGGGTTGTATAGTTCTGTAGACCCTCGAGAAGGGCTGATATTCTTTTGTATCACCAGTTTATGGTGAAGACACTGATGTATATGGTTATGTACAGAACTATTTGAGTTTATGGCATGAGACTTTCCCCTGAGTAGGTATATGTTTATGTATATTCGATAATCTGCCTAAGTCTTTGAACTATCTGTCTTTATTGATGTATGATATGAGAAACTGGATCAGCAGGGGCGTGATACATGTTATGGTTTGTGTTTTATCAGTTATTATTGTGATTCCATACATAATGTATCAAGAAAAGCAATTCTATGCTTCTGCTACGTTTTTAAATGATTATTTAAACGCTAATCTGATACGATTAATGATAACACGTCGGAGGCCTATGGGGTGTTACACATTCATACATACATTTGAATAGATTTAATCATGTGGTAATAAGAAATTAGATAGAAATTCATAAAGGCAACTAAAATTTTATAAAAAACTTTTCTCACTATTTTAATCGATTACATTCGAGATATAATCAATTAAATGCATGTGAATGCTTTCTGGTTTTTGCCTTATGAACATTTTAATCGATTACCACTGATTCATAATCATAGCTAATAGAAGTCAGGAACCTTGGCTCATTCACCAAGGCTACCAGATAATTGTAATCGATTAAATGTGCTTTGATCAGTTTTATACATGGTCTGTGATAATCGATTAAATAGGAACTTAATCAATTGCATATGTGTATTAGAAAATTGAGTTCATTTGGAATAATCGATTACTAGATGACTTAATCGATTATTTTGTTCATGACAAATTTCTAGATTCCTGATGAACACTTTAATCGATTATCTGGTTAAAATAATCGATTACAATAGTTAAAATAACCGATTACATTGACGAAATAATTGATTACAGTTAGTTAAGTCTATTTTTTATAAATAGAACAGATTAGTCTATGTTATTCATTAAGAGAAAATCTGATAGACTCGTCCAAGTCTTGAGAAAAGCACTTTCTACAGTTCTCAAAAACACCAAAGTTGAGTTTAAAGAGAAAATCAAAGATGCTTATTGTCATGGAGAGTTACATGAGTTGTTAGTCATCATTCTCATTGTTTGAAGAGTTGTTCAAGCTATTGGTTAAAGAAATCATCAAGAAAGAATATTTGCATACATTCCCAGATTGTTTGAATCATTCATTTCATTGAATTAGCTGAGGATTATAAGGTGACATCTTTCTTGAACCTTAAGCTTGGTCTTTTTGTTTGATATTTGTTTTGTATGTGAGTTGATTATCCATATAACAATTGTATTCTTTAAAGCTTTTTCTAGAAAGGTTTTCTAGAGGGAAGAACAGAGAAGGGATCTCTGGTTCTTGGTCTTTTGAAAAGTCTATAGGGTATAGATTTTGAATTTTACCTAGGGTGGGTAAGAGAGATCATTGTAAGCTTGTAAAGAACTAATATTTGTTATAGTGGAACTCTGATCAAGATTTGGTTAGAATAAAACTGGATGTAGCCTCCAAGGTTGAGAGGTGAACCAGTATAAATCTTGTGTGATTTGATATTTCTGTTTGTATTTCATGATATTCTTGAAGTATTAGTTTTGTTCATCTTACAATATTGGTAACATCACAAGAGTGGTTTGATTGGTGAAGGAAATTGTTTTTCTATTTGGTTTTAAAAGATAGATCCTTTTTGAAAGACTTCCGCTGTTACATATTTTAAAAGGAAATTTTAAAAACTCTGAGGTAAAACCAACTCACCCCCCTCTTGGTTATTTGCATAAGTGTTCATTATATTTTCAGAGTTGAATATCAAAATTCTAAAGTGTCTCACAAGGACCATGGCAACCAAAAGTGACAGCAATCAAAGAATCAAAAGATCTATCCAAAATGTCCATGGCTGCACTTTTTGGTAAGCTTCTTGAGTATGAACTTGAAATGTCACAACTAACCAATGTAGAAGATGCAGAAAAGAAACAAAAAAGCATAGCTTTGAAAGCTGCATCCTCAAAGGTGAAAAAGATGGAAGACTCAAGTGAAGAAGATGAAGAGGACAACATGAATCTAATTGTCTAAAAGTTTAGGAAGTTCTTGAGAAGAGACATGAACAGAAAGTTTACAAAGAACAACAACAAAAAGAGTGACAACAATTTCATTTGCTTTGAATGTGGTAAGCCTGGTCACATTAAATATGAATGTTCTATTTTTTTGAAAAAGCAATATAATTTGGCAGTGTGTGCAGAAAATTACACAAACCAATTTCCAGAAGATATATTAGCAAAATCCTCTTGGCATCATAGTTTAGAATAATAGCAATACCAAAATGAGCATAATAAAACCAAAATTACCTTAATTATTCAATCCAATAATTATGATACAAATTATGTAAGGGTGACATTACTTTTTTCAATAGTAATATAATTAATTGTGATATAAATTACCTTTTTATTTAAATTAAAATTAATGATAACACAAGTTATCATTTTAATTGTAATTAAATTAATTTTATTACAAATTAGTATCAACCAGCAAGAGAAATTATTCCTTATATCTAAGTGTTACATGTCTTAACATTAAAATATACTTTATCCCTAGAACAAAGGACTAATTCTTTTAAATATCACGACTTAATCATAAACTCACTTCATCAGCATTTTTCTAAATATAGAAATCACTTAAGATTTTTTCATTGATAATACAATTTTTTCTATTAGTTGAAAATTCTAACCTTTGGATTAAGGGTCTTTAATTGGTCCTGAAATAAGCTCCAGCAAAAGGAATATCCACAATCTATACAAATTAAGGGTCTTCAAATTACAGTGTATTTAGTCTTTTAAAGGAGAGACAACACCAACATCAACATGGATCACCATCTCTACGACCGAGTTAAAAGCAAACAGGCCCATGCATGGTGAAAATATCAGTATGAACCTTAGGGACTGTTTGATATGTTTTAACAATTTTTGTTTTCACTTTTAATTACAAAATACCACATTATTATCATTGCTTCTAGTTTTCAAAAGTGTACAAGGAAACAATGAAAGTCTTTTCTTGTTTTGTGTTCACTGAACATAAATCAAAACGAAAACAATAATGTTTTCTCAAATCAAACAGCCTCCCCTTAAGTACAAGGGATAAAAATAAAAACTCATTTAAAAACAATAATGTATACAAGATTTACCTGGTAGACAGCTTCAATAACAATATAATGCCTCAAGTATTCTAGATTTACCTGCTCTATAAACCAGTATGAAATAGACTAAACGAATATGTTCTAGCAATAAATTAGTGACCCAGAGACCAATACATGTCCCAATAGTGATGTCGTGGGAGCTTCTGAATTTGCCAACAACTTTTCTTCTCTTTAAAGAACATGTCATAGATACTGGCATACTACAGGTACTGTGTTCTTTCTTTTCCCCTATATGCTACATGCAATAATATTTAAGGTATTTAAGCTATGATGGGATGGAATCTAAGAATAAGGCTGCCCTACAAACTCCCACAACATAAGGCAGTGAAAATCTTCTTTCTAAAGAGTGGTTGATTCTTTTGTCATCAAATCAAGTTGAACCCAATTCAAAAAATGATTAGCCACATCTATAGGTATATTAGTCTCTCAATTTGTTGTAGACAAATGAAGAAGGAACTCAGTTTAAATTCCTTATTAGTAAAGTGAAAATCTTCTTTCTAAACTCTTTAAGTAAAGTGGATTAGGAATAGTTATAGCATCGATTTTTTTAAATGATACAAGACATTAAAAATACATGTAGATATTAATAACTTGGATTTTTTTTCCAGGTTTTGAAAGACAATTTGATCTCACAACCACAATTTTTTTTAATCTGCAATTATAAATGTATTAAATAAAAAAATAAGTGTTTCACAAAACTTACATCTTCAAGGTTCTCACAGTATTACTATTACCAAAAAATATCTTGGTTATAATATCACACTTTAACAGTTTCAATCTCATAAATATAAATTTATATTTGTAGTTAAAAAAACTCCTTCAAGTGATGTATATTATGAGTTTCAATTTGTAATAAAATAAATTATGTTAAATCCTTGATATATTAAAGTTATTTTTATTTTTTATCAATAATTAATTAAGTGATAACATAACAGTTAAAAATATTGAAATGTAATTTTAACAATTTTAAAAAAACCTTACTATTTATTTCAAATTTTAAATCACTAGAGTAATATATGTCTTTTTACAAGTTATCTACCAAATCTTTCTAATATTTTACGAAGAAAGCATTCTCTAGTACAAATTATATAATATAATAGCTTATTACATATAGATGTTACATGACAGTATAATATTACATAAGATAAAATAATATTAATTAAGTTGAGAATTATCATAACAATTATAAAAAATAAACTTCCAAGGTCATCAATGCAAAAATAACATTAGTTCCCTTTTAATTGTTTTATATTATTTTATATGTCTTTGAGGGCAATGTCACTATACGTCCCAAGCTATATCATTAAGTTGATGCATTGGTGAACTAGAAAAAAAAACTAACAAAAGCAACAAATTCTTGATTTTTTAAACAATTAAAAAACTCATAAAAAGTGGCAAAGGAAGAAAGTACATACCTACAGGTATAAAAGTAAAATCAGCAATTCTGTTCTCAATATTCCTCACAATTTTATGACGTCCTGTAGGAAGAAAAATACCATAGCTTGTCCTTTTTGACTTCCTTCTCCTCTTTGCAACATTTAAAGTATATAAACTATTATTCTCATTGATGCCTCCTTATGCTTATTTTGTATATGTCTAAATCACCTTAATTAATTTTGTGTTATATTTTTTCCACAATTGATACTTTATCAATTATCTTCATTTACAATCACGACTATAATTAAAAAGAAAATACTCATTGGTAAAGATTACAGGTTTGCAAGTGGAAAAAAAGATAAACAAAATATTTGCATTGCAAATTACTTGATTCTAGATTGTATCAGAAAATTGTGAGGATGCTGAGAACAGAACACTGTCCATTTGAGATATAGATGAAGAGATATCAGATATGAGAAGCATGCAAGAGACTAAATTAGAAAAAAAATGAAAAAATGAGATTAAAAGATTGATAAGTGATTTATAGCTGTTAAAAGGTAAATTGTACGTTTCTTGATCCTTGATTAAGTACCTTATACTATAAGCCTAACTACAAATTTGATTTGGCACTTGCAGGTTCTAGTCAGATAATTGCTCAATATTATCAGCTAATTCGCCTTGGCTAAGAGGTGAGCTTATACTTAAATAATGAGAATTCTAGTTTATTGATTGAACATCACTTTAAAATATCAACTAACTTGACTTTAGATATTTACCTGTTTGATCTCAGGTTGAAAGGACGAGTCTTGGATCCACAATCAATTTTTTACTTGAAGCAATACAAGTAACTTTTATGTTGGACCAAAATTTTCATTCAAAATCAACCTTCCAAACATTCACCTACCACTTCATAGTATTAAATATTATTTAATACGAAAGGAATTCGAAACCACAAAAAAAAGGGGCTAAAATACAGAGAAGGCATGAAAAGTGAGAGAAACTTACCACATGGTCATAATCCACAAGTTGTTGCTTGCTAAGGCTCACGAGCTAACCAGTGGCTAGATAACGAGCTCCTTCCAATGCTCCAGTGGTACTGAAAGACCAACACAAACCATGGAATGTCACAATTATGGAGTTCCACGAGACGTGATTTCACTCTGGAATTTTATCGAACACTTGGCGCGCAGCAGCGAGATCCCCGCATTTGCCGTACATGTTGATGAGGGAGTTGGCCATGACAACGGAGGACGAAGGTGCGTTGATGCAATGTGGTGTGCAAGTTTCTGTTGCCGACGAAATCCGTGACGAGCAGCTTCTCCTCTCTGGCATAGTAATAAGCTCTCAGAGCCACCATATTGGGGTGCCTCACCCTCACCACACCCTCCACAGGTGCCACCAACACCACCTCACCTCCAACCCCATCTATATCCAGCATAAAAACGAAGGAACAACAAACCCCAGAAAGTAAAAACCATGAAAGATCGGAAATTTAAGGAGAAAAAGAAAATTAGACAACCCAATGTGAAACCCCTTTTTTTCTTCTTCTGTTATCTCGGAGCAGAACCATAGAACAATAGGGGGAGGGAGAAGAAGACCTGTGCTGCGAATTGAGTACATGGAAAAAGAGAAAAATGAAAGAAAGAAAAAAGAGAAGAAAAAAAGGGTTGGGATTTGGATAGAAAACAGAAGAAAGCGAGACACAAAGGGAGGAGAGAGACAAAGACTTTAGAGGAACCCCAGGCCCTACGGATTTGTGCCAGTAAAAAGCAAAGTTCCTTTAAAAAAAAGTGAAAATTAAATATTTCCGACAATATAGCTTTCTTCGTAATTATTCCATCGGAAATCAAAGTGTTTTTTGTAGTGTACCATACACAACTTTTATCAAGTAATTTCAAACTTGTAATAAGCACAAAAGTGTCAACATTATTTTTGGTCAAGATTCAAGAAAGATTTGTCATGCTTAATGTGTTTTGGTTATAAAGTGACCTGCCAAAATACTACTGCACACAAAGTTGAATCCACAATGGCTTAATCAACATTCAAACATAATTATATCTCATATCTTAATCACATTCAACCGTTGAAAATCAATTTTTTCAAACTCTAAACAAATGGCACCTAATATCAGTAAGATCGAGAGCAAAGCAAATCAAGTTTGATCACGACAAGAAATTATCATTGTCATTGGACGTGTCTAAATAATCATGCAAAACTCAATTTCACTTGTTAAATTTGTCTTGATATCAATAAGACACAATAATCACTACTACAGATGACATATACGACGATGGTTCTAAATCCCATACGACGACGGTTCTAGAACCGTCGTTGTTGCGGATGTCGTTGTAAGTCGAAACTTTCGACGACGGTTGTCAAAACCGTCTTTGTATATATAATTTTTTTTATTTTTATTTTTTCGTAAAAGAAACAAGGACGGTTGTTCCCAAAAGCGTCTTTGTATGTGCACATACAAAGACGGTTTTGGAAACAACCGTTTTTGTTTCTTTATTTTCTTAATTTTTTTTTTTGCAAACGAAGATAAGAAGACGGTTTTTACTAAAACCGTCTTTGTAAGTGACCATACAAAGACGGTTTTTTGGAGAGGCGTCTTTGTTTCCGTATTTTAACTTTTTTTATTAAAAAAATAAGTTAAGAAGACAGTTATTCCGAAAATCGTCTTTGTTTCTTTATTTTCTTAATTTTTTTTTTGCAAATGAAGATAAGAAGACGGTTTCTACCAAAACCATCTTTGTAGGTGACCATACAAAGACGGTTTTTTGGAGAACCGTCTTTGTAAACGCATCTCCTTTCTTTTTTTTTTAAATTGGTTTCTAGATATACTACCAAATGAATTTAAAAAATACACCACATTGAAGGAATTTTATTCTATAAAATAAATAAAAAACCAAATTGTTAGTACACTAAAATTTGAAATTCAGCTTAACACTATAAATTTAATTTAACACAAAATTAAATAAAATACCATGCAACATTATATTAAATATAAATGAATGTATATAACATAATTAAAACAAACATCCTACAACAACATTTTCCAATATGCAATGCAAAGGATCACAACCTCAAAATGCAAGTCATCAACAGAAGCAGCTGAGAATGTAGGCACCAAATCATCTCCATTTATAATTGGAAGTAATAAAACTATCTCCTGACTATGCCAACTCCCATGTCATACAAGCAGCTGCAAGAGTAACAAGATGTCAGGTTCAAAAGACTTGGTTGTGTAAACCAGTATTAGTCCCAAATTGTTGTAGGATTACTACACTTTCACTTTGAAAACAAAAATGCAAAATCATATTGACACATAATACAATAATATATATATAACGAAGACTGACCTCGATCAAATGTAATGCACGTCATTACGGACAGTTCCTTTCTCTCTCTCAACACATAAGTTAGAATTGCTGCAGTTCCTGCACCAAAGAGTGCATGCCCTACAATCTATATAAAAGACTTTTAAAAAGTAGTCCAGAAAAGTACAGAAACTTCAACTTATTATTTATTTAAACCTTATGATTCAATATAGAATAACAAAAGCTAGAAAAGAGAAATTAAGTAGCCAAACAACATATTTACAAATTGAATGATTTCCAGATCTAATAGAACTTTTGTTGTCAAATTCAAGATTAACAAAAATAACGAAGAAAACCATGATGACTACAATCTACTAGCTATGCATGCTTGATCACAATATTTTTAAAAAAAATGATATTATGGTCTAATAGGGAAGTGTTTCAAAGGATTATTTAGTCAAAGGGCAGGGGATATTTTAAAAAGAAACATTTTTACCTTAACTTTATAGTCAGGGTAGTGGCCAAGTGTTTCAAGGAGACAAGGAGTTGCGAGCTTTAATCCATCGAGCAACAACAACCATTCCACAATGTGCATAACCTAAAAAGAACAAAAGATATGAAAGGGTAGAAAAATCAAAGGGTAGTGGAGGCAACATTTATCTCATAGTTTCAAAGTAGGTCAACACAGAATTGGTGTTTTATCAAAAATGATCAACAGGCTTGATTTGTTAAATGTGAGTCCCATGCAAAGACAAAAGCAAAAAAGTGTATAGAAAGAAATCTATTATGAATCAATAGACATGTTAAAGCTGGTATAACAACATATGAATTTCAATTTGAATTTTTATAAAAGAAAACACTGTAATTTAGATCCGGTAGTTATTAACAATTTTGTTTCCCAGTGTACTGTTCACTTTTGCATATTTATTCTACATTTCATCACACTCCAATCATAAGCCACAACAAAATGGACACCAATTCAATCATAGTTCACAAGCTCTTTATCCCTGAATCCAGATAATTACAAAGCTTATTTCTTTTTGTTCATTGGTCCCTATTTATAATATTGGTCATTTTACTAACCCTGTAGATATTAGTTTCACAATGGAAGTAAAGGCTGTAAGAAATCTAGTTGTCTAATTTTTTAAATTAGCTAATGGAAAATTGTACTGGGATACTCACTTGAATTTCCAAGTTCCAATATGGAAATAAAACTCACAAGTATACAAGCCAATGAATCATTATTAGAGTAAATTATACATACACCTAGCAATCAATATATGGGATGAATTCCATATTACCACACGACACAACTAGCAGAATATGAAAAGATGGATAAGGAAAGACAACAATTTCAAAGCTCAAACCAATACTTCATAAACAAGAAAAACAGAGGTTCTAGAATGAAGCCAGCAGAAAAAGAACGAGAAATAATAATATCACTCGTCCACACAATGGGGGGAGCCCAAAAACTGGAATCCCTAGGTGAATATAACACTTGACAGCAAAGAAACACAAGAGGGGACCCAGAATCCGGATTCATTAAAATCAAGCCTACTCCACACAATGTGATAAATTCATTTCTGGATAGAACTAGCCATCATTCATATCAAATCAAATGATGAACTGTCTTACTTTAGAGCATCTATAGACCATAATTTTCAGAGACATTACAAGACCAGTAAAAAAAACTATAGCAAGACAAAAGCAAGGGCAAATGGAAAGAAAGTCCAACGAAAATTAGTGAAAGAGTTACTCAAGCTGAAGGAACAGGAGTATCATTGAGCGACTCACGCCGTCCGTGCTCTCTTGCACCATCCTTGTCCACAATTTTAATAACAAAGTTGGGCGGCGCAACAACAAGCCTGGATCTGATTTCCTTAATGCACTTATCAACAAGATCAATTGCTTCATCAACTGACATTTCACTATGGCAGTTTTGTCCATCATTGAGAGTGAAAAATAGGAGCCATAACCAAAAGCCCCCTTTTCAAGCTTGTGAAGCGTTGCAATGTAGTCAATATAGTACAGTTCAGGGCCCGTCTCTTGGTCATAGCCAGCAAGAAGGATGTTCACAGAGTATGGGTTCTATAGAAAAAAGCAAATTAATGTTTGAGGCATCAAATGAATCATTAACCAAGTATTATATGGTCTAAGGCACTGTTTGGATAATATGAATTGATCTTATAAAGCCAAATTGGAGAAGTAAGATGAGTAAGAGCATAAATTGATTTTAACTAACAAAGCAAGCAAAGGCTACATATGAAACACGTTATAGGGTGAGCAAGAAAAATCACGTTACCATTATGTAAAGCTCATGCACCTCTTGGAAGAAGCTCTTGATACCATCATCATTACGGGTATGTATGACAAGTCAAGGAAAATATCACACACAAAAAAAAAAAAAAGAAGCTAACTAAATTGATTGGTCCTCAAAGTTGGGTATCAATAGTTCATTTATTTGGAAAAACAAGATTAAAAATAGTGAACCAACAAGAGCTATGCAATTATTTTTATTTGGAAAAACAGACGCTGATAACATCTTTACTGCTACTCATATTATAAAATGAATAAAGGGATGCTCTGTTGATTCATGCATGATCAGGAAGATTAATAAAAATGAGAACAGTAGTCTCTTTACATATCAGTATTTTTATACATTTTTTTTGTTTTAGAACATTGTCCCCATTGCGATAATAATAAACGAATAAATGACTAAATTTCTATCATTTCGGGAATCTTAATGAAAAAAATTTACGAGTGAATCTTAATAAAATTAAACCAATAATAAAAAAATAAATTAAACGTAGCCTTTAATTGTAAATAAGTTTTATGACTAAATTTTGTTTGCTTGGTCATAATTTTTCTTTTGAATAACTTACATTAGTTACTCTTGAAATCAAGAAGTAACATGATTTTTTACTAAAAAAATTATTTATTTATCACATTAAATAGTATAAATAGAATAATATTATATTTTTATCATATTAAAACTTTTTTAACCCAAAA
>PYAF01002958.1:910008-928917 GCA_007407185.1 Glycine tomentella | reverse complement strand
TGAATAATTTTGTGAGAAACATAATTTAAAAATAAATTATTTTCCAGAAATATTATTTTATAGGAGTGTTATATTTTTTTAAAAGAAAAACATAGAAAACAAACACTTTAGAATTTTTTTAAAAAAAAATTCTAAAGAACTTCCTAAAGTTATAATGATGATAATTTATTATTGGTTAGTAGTATAAAATAATTCTACCGAGAGTGTGTGATCGTTACACTTTTTTTTTACTTAATGTTATTCTAATAAAAAAAATTAACCTCATTCTTAAAATTAAAGAAATTACAAAATTCAGAATTTAACAGTTTTTTTTACCGAATGTTATTCTAACAGTTGACCAAGTGATAATGTTTATGTTACTACTACATTGATGTTAAAGAAATAAAATGAGAATAAGTAGTTACCTAACAAGTCCATAGCTGCACAGAGTGTTCCACCTGTTGCAATCAAATCATCAACCACTAAAGCACGCTCACCAGGTTCAACAGCTCCAACATGCATGTCAAGACAATCCCTTCCATATTCCAGAATATATTCTTGAGAAATAACTTTTTCTGGCATTGAAATAAGCTTTTGTTACAAGATAATGAGAAGAAAAAAAAGTATGCTACAGTCACTAACAATCTCAACCAAAGTTGAAAACTTGATAAAGCAAGCTTTTTTGTTACAAGAAAATATCATAATGATTCTTTGTATATCAGGGGGTAAGCATCATATACTTTGATAACAAACTGCATAACTCTAGATTTGAAAGGTTGAAACACAAAAAACAAGGATCAATCTTAATAAATGCTTTCTTAAATACACTGCACATTTGCATATACTACACAGGTGTGTGAAACCATGAATTGAAGATGAATCGAGGAATGTTAAAAATACATGAACTAAGCTTTTGTCAAAGCAATTATTCGAAAATCACTGATTTTGAAGCCAAAATATGAAATTACCTTTTGCCTCTTGAATACCACCAAATGCAGAAAATATATCAAAACCTCCAGAAAATTTTCCCTTTGTACCTAATAAAAGTAACATAAGATTCAGTCATGATACAGGGATTCAAATGATCATTGGAGGATTGGTGAAGAATAATACCTTACAAGAAAGCATACATAAGACAATAGGCATTACTGATAATCATTGGAGGATTCCAAAGCCAAAGAAGAGGCCAACTGAGCTTCCAAGTGAACACGTGTCTGCACTCCATCATCAGTCAACTATAATGAAAATACTAATGCTTAGAAAGTGTTCCTTTAAACATTATGAAAATACTTAAGACTGTATCAAAAATAGATGTCAATAAATACACACCTAGTCCAACCTGGCTTCTGTGCCAAATATTTTCTAAACCTGCACAGTAGCCAGTTCACCACTTTGAATTGAGCCCATACTCCAAGAGCTGGCAAAATTTAATACAGGGAAACAGTCATCTGCAACCCTTAGCCAATACTTGAGATTCATGTCAAATAGGAAAGCATGACGAGTGACAAAAAACAAAAGGAGAACCAGATATTGATAGCTTTGCAAATATAGATTTAATAGTGGCTGGAAAGGAAAATATAATAAAACCAAAGCTTATGAAAAGTTCTCATAAAAACAAAGTTGTCCTGTATAAAACATAGAAACAAAGTTGTCCTGTATAAATCACTTGGATTTGGTCTTAGCCTTCCTGTGTTCATTTTCGTCATGGTCCCTATACCAAAGAACCAATTCTTTGTGGCTTTGAAACTATAGGCACTCAACCAAACCTTTAAAGTGTAAGGACTAAAACTAAAATTTTAAAAAACATTATAGGAACTAAAAACATATTTAACATGACATAAGATAATCTAAAAACACAAACATAATGAAATTAACTAATTAAGAACTCACCAAGGAATGACCTGTATGGTGTATTCTCTGACCAGTATAGTTGTACACATATTGGACAAAAGCAAGAAGATAATTACTAGACAACTCATCCCATGACCAATCCTAATAAGCCTACATAAAAATTATGAATAAAACCATTATCCATTAGAGTAGAGCTATATATCAACTTGTTCACTCAAATCAAAGTTTGAAAACTGAAATGCATGTATCTCATAAGGAAAAGAACTGTGTCATTAGGAATAAGCGATGTTATCCATTAAAATTTTAATTATAAAATTGATAGTAAAATAAATTCATTCATATGGTTTGGGAAAACATTTCCTTACATACTGTTTCAGATTCCATTAGAGCCTTATAGTCAGTGCCTGTTTGGTTTAAATTTTTTATAATTGATTTTAGAAGTGTACACTTGTATTAATATTCTCGACCAATATCGCTTGTGGAAGTGCCAAATTGCCAAACATGGTGTATTCTATTTATTTTGGAAGTGCACAGTATCAAATTGACAAATTAATATTCTATTTTATCCATTTATTGGGATAACATAATCCCATTGGCATGGCAGAAGCTTCTTTTTGTTTTACTTCTGCCCAAGGGGGATTGTGTGTGTTATATGAAGAATAAGTTATGCTGGATGCCAAACACAAACTATTACAGCAATATTTGATTATTGGGATTCATTGCCCATTTGGCTTGTGTAGAATCTAAAACAAAAGACCCATTTTTTTCCAAAAGCAATGTATTATTAAGTCATCTCTTTCAGATGTCAATGTTGTTAAAAGGCTCAAAACTGGAAACAACTACAACTGATCAGTTTGACAAATGTAAAATCAACCCTTTGAAACCACATAAGCCTCAAAAAACTGTTCAAACTTTAAGGAATGAGAACTTGATTAAGGCTAATCTAAAATCCTGGGCATCAAAATTTAGTTTAAGCCTTTAGCCTATCTTCATTTAATCATAATATAACAAAGAACATTACTGGCCACACAAAGTATGAGAGTAAAACAAATATACTATGATTATGATGATGATAATAATAGTGATACACATCTCATGCACCAACCTGGGGAACCCAAGCCCTAAGATTCCTATCCCACTTATATACAGTTCTATAATCATCAGTAAATTCTTCTTCACCCTCGGGTGGTGTCGAAGGTCTCTCAGAATCTTCTCCTGCCCTAATACCACCGGCATTGCCAGATAAGGATCCAAATTTCGATACTTTCACCTGTGCCTCTGCCTCCTAAATCTCCTTTTGCCATCTTTCAAACTCATCAAGATCAGGAGCAGACACTACATAACAGGTCACTCTTTAAGCTCCAGCAACAACAACAACAACAACAACAACAACAACAACAAATAACAATAATAATGGTGTAAAATTCTATGCGAAAGAGAAGAAAAGTCATACCAGTAGTTGAAGAATCAGGTCCCTGCAGGTTAATTTGAGCCCACAGGTCAGAAACTGAGGACAAGGGCTGCCACTCACTCCTTCCTTCAGACCACACAAATGTATTTTGGGAGAGGTATCCATTCAAGAAATGCTTTGTCCATGCCAATTTCCATTTAAATATGACAAATAGAGGTTTCAATTTCAACATAAAACAAATGTGCTCAAAGTCTAAAACAGCGCTGCCTAAGTATTCACTTAATTAATTGGGGAACAAACAACAAAAATCGAAATATACAATACTTAAATACCTAACCTAGCTCCACTCCACTTTTGTTATTCAAAGGTACAAAAAAAAAGAGTATCAAAGAACTCACTCACCACACAACTTAGAGAAGGCATAAGGGCCAATCTGTTGCTGATCCTCGCCAAGAACGTACCATCCCACTTCAATAACCTTTTTAGCTGCGAGAAACCAAATTATTATTGAAACGAAATCGAATAAGGAGTAAGTCAAATTAGTGGAACTAATCGATTTTTTTTTCTACTGCAAATTAAAGTTGAGAAATGAAAAAGAGGCGAACGGAATATGTTCCTCTTCTCACCACGAACCATGTATTCCAACTTAAACCTTGCAAGTGGAGCCACACAAGTTCTGTTAATAAAAAAATTATTAATTGAAGTGGTGAAATTAAACATACCTAGAGACCATAGCAGCTATAGCACCATCCCAGAGATGTTTGGTGGTGTTGACGACATTGCATCCTCGTACCCTAACCTTTCTTTGCTGAACGACACCGTTTGAGCTTATCTCCATTGGCGGCGAGGATTGGATTTGGAAAAGGGAGTGCCATGAATCTTGAGCAAAATGAATCGAACGAAGGAATTGGGTATTTTGGGGTCGAGAAACAATCCTCCGGTGAAGGAACCAAAATCAAGAATCAGATTGAAGAAAATGGGAGGGGAATGTTCATTTTGGTGCTGACAGAGTTCACCTGCTTGCATTACCGTTCTCAGACGCCGGACACTCACTTCAACTTTCAACACGACGACGTGCTTATTTCAAAGTCAGTATGTTTGGATGGAGTATTTTAAAATTTTAGGAAACTTAAAATTTAGGGAAATTAAAATGCATCAATTAAAATTCTTTTATTTTCAAAATTTTGTGTTTGGATAAAGAAATTGAATTTTTTCATTTTTAAAATTTTGAACCTCATTCATGGAAAAATACTTAAGGTGGATGGTGTCTTGAGAGCAACGGAGGTCGGAGTATGTCGATGATTGAGATGGAGCAAAAAGTTGTGCATTTAGAGCTTCTAAAAAAAAGAGAATTTCAATTTCTCACCTTTTAGAGAGAAATTCAAATTCCAGATTTTTAATTGTTTAAAATTCTCTTTTAAAATTCCAAAAATTTAAATTCCTCATATATAAATATCCAAACAGTGAATTTTAAATTGAAGAATTTTAAATCCCCTAATAAATTACTTTCCCCAATTAAAATTCTCCATCCAAACACACTCTAAGGGATGAAATTAAGTTTTAGGGCACGAAAATGATTGGGCTGAAATTTTTAAAAGCAAAAATGGAGACAATTTTCGAAGACAGTCATAGACAAAATGTCGTTGAATAGACAAAAACTAAGACGGTTAAACCAAAACCGTCGTAGTTTTGAACATACATACACAGACTGACTTTGAAATATTCATTTTAATTACAAAAATGTCACCGCACCACAAACAACATCAGTTTCATGACAATTAACTTTGAATCTCTGTCGTTAAGTGTACTATTTGTAGTAGTGAATTCAACTTATATAAAAAGTACAAACAGATCTTTAATAGTTAGACCAAAATAGTGAAAATACACATAAGGTTCATAGTTGTCAACAATGAAGTTTATAATTCTAAATTTCCAATTAATATTTATGTACTGTCCATTAGGACACATAATTATAATAATGTGTTTGACCGTTCAAGCATATCCTTATCTTTTGAGCATCCCTAGTTCCCTAGAAAATTATGATGATCATACATTATCACTATATATTGATTGACTTGAAAAAAAAAAAAAACTTCTTTTACCGTTGAAATCAACCTTATGTGTTTGGTGGTGATTAGTGAATAGCGATAGTCATTTCATTTCACATGTCATGTTTGTCATTTCTTTTTTCGACCAACCATTCCCTATCAATCATATATAGTAGAATAAATCCTAATTCCGACAGTTTAAATCGTACGACAAATGTCTTACCATAATTTATCATCTCTTTAATTCTCAATAATAATGTGGACAACCGTAGAGATAACTCTCCCCCCAACCCCAAATCACTTAAAAAAACTCTCTCCCCCTGAATTAAAACAAGCAAACAATAACTTTAATTTCTTAAAGCATGGAAATAAAAAAAAAGACTTAAACCAAAATAAATAATAGATAGCAAAAATAAGTATGTCATTGATATTATTCCTATACTGCAAATGCTTCATAAATAAAGAATAAAGAAAAGTAATACAATATGCAAACATATAAATCTACCTGTTTTAAGAAACAAACGCAAATATAAAGTGCAGACTTCATACCAAATGGATATTCCATGTAATAAACACAACAAATAAAAAATAGAACTAATTGCATTGAAAGCACACAAAAAAAAGTGTGTTGGAAAGGATATTAGTTCACTTGCATCCAATGTTTTGAAAACCAAAAGTTTGGGGTCTAATACATGCTGTCAAAGGCACTAATAAAAGACACCCTGAGGCACTAGAAGGGGTCAGCATCACTTTGGAAAGTGCCTTTGTATGACATCAAATAATCTCTGAAGGATTAACAACCTAATTTGCCAACTATGATGCCAAACAGGGCAAAATAGTCAAGATGTTAAAAGAATAATTAAAAATAAGACTCTATATTTTGACTCTATATTTGGGACCCTTGGCAGTATGTAGCATAAGACTCTATATTTTGACACTTCTTGCCTCGGCCTTAAAAATAAGGCCTCAAGGGTGCTTCCTGCCTTTAACTACCTGGTTGAACAAGCTTCTAGCTGATCTGATCTAGTTTGAAGTTTCTAATTTATTGCTTTCATCACAATGCCACAGACTATCCGTTGTACTGCGCTCTCCAAGTGTGCTTGTTCCCCCTTCTTCTTTACCATGGCAAGTCTTTGTGAAATAACTCTGTCCGATGAGAAGAAAAAGGAAGGCATTAAGAGACCCTCCTGGCACAACCCTAGACACTCTAAGATCCTTTTTCAAACCTGCTCCCACCATTTCGAGTCAAGAGATCTCCGGAACATGAGTTCAGGCATGACGCTCAATAGGGCATTCCTGGTATACTACTGAGATTCCCGGAAGCATGAGTCCAATCTCTCTTAGACTAGCAAGTCTTCCGAATTCAGTTAGCAGAATTCCCAACTCTCTCTGACTGACTGCATTGGCTGTCTTTCTCTTGTGAGTCCGGCATGTCTTTATCTCCCTGTCTTGCAAATTCACAGAGGATGACCTGCAGGTGTATCATCGGGTCCAAGTGGTTGGAAGCTCTGTCTAGGCAGACGTTACAAGTAAAACTTACATTTGGAAGAAAAGATAATATTCTTTGATCTTCCATACTGGTCCAATCTAAATATTAGACATTGTATTGATGTTATGCATATGGAGAAAAATGTGTGTGATAGTATAATTGACAAGCTTATTAACATTAAAAGCAAGATAAAGGATGGTTTGAATATTTGTCAACATCTAGTTAAGATGGGTATACGTGACTAGTTACATCCCAGGTTTGATGGTAAGAAAATATACTTTCCTCCAGCATGTTATACTTTGTCAACAAATGAAAAGATAAGTTTTTGTTAGTGTCAGCGACATGTAAGATACTCTTAAAATATTAAGAGTCTTGTCCAGGTGAAAGATCTGAAATTAGTTGACTTAAAGTCTCATGATTGTCACGTCTTAATGCAACAACTCTTGGTCGGGGAAATACGAGACATCTTGCCTAACAAAGTCAAGCATGCCATAAATTTCTTGTGCTTATTCTTCAATGTCATATGTAGCAAATTCATTGACCCTCTAAAGTTAGATGACTTGGAAAATGAGACTTTTATTATCTTGTGTCAGTTGGAGACATATTATCCTCCATTTTTCAACATCGTGATTTACTTAATTGTTCATTTAGTGAGGGAAATTAAACTACGTGGCCCTGTTTATTTACAGTGGATGTACCCGGTTGAGCGGTTCATGAAGATCTTAAAAGGATATACCAAGAATCTACACTGTCCTGAAGTATCCATTGTGGAAAGGTACATTGAAAAATAAGCTATTAAGTTTTGTTTAGAGTACATTGAAAAGGAGAAATATGTTGGGCTTCCTAAGTCTCATCGTGATGAAAGAGTGGGGAGGTAAGGGTTCACGAGGACTGAATGTTACAACTTCAGGTCCAGAGGAATTGAATCAAGCATACTTTTATATATTGAATAACACTAATGAAGTTGTGTCATAAATAGTTTGTCACGAAGCCTTAATGAAGGAAAATAACCAAAAAATGACCAAGAATAGGGTGTTGAAAGAGCATAACAAGACTTTCCTAAATTGGCTTAAAGATACAATCTTTGTTGACGATAATGATTTTGAAACGTTAAGGAAGTTAGCAGATAAGCCTAAACAAAATGTTAGAACTTGGTAGTGATATGATATCAACAAATATTTGTCCTACACCAAATCACAAGATGACAAGAGTACAGTGCAAAATAGTAGGGTTAGTCTTAAGGTTGAATTCCAACACTTTGCTACTATAAATGATGACAATCCACGTCTAGTGTCCATTCCTTACTTTGGAGTCATTGAAGAAATATGAGAGCTTAATTATGTTAAATTCACTATGCGTTTTTAAGTGTAAGTGAGTTGATAGAAATATCAGTGTGGGGACCAATTATTTCGAATTTACTTTGGTAGATGTGAAGAAGCTAGCTTATAAGAATGAACCGTTCATCATGGCAAAACAAGCTAAATAGGTGTTTTATGTCCAAGATCCTTGTGATGAAAGGTGGTCAATAGTTCTACATGAAAAAACCATTGGTGTTAATCTTGAAGATGATGATTCAACCCTCGATACTTGTCACACTCCTTTCTTCACACATATGCCTACCATCAATGGAGAACATGAAGTTGGCGACGTAAATGTAAAACATAATGATCATGATGAAGGAGAATTAATTAATATTGTATAATGCAATCACTTTTTATATATATTTGATCTTCCATATTTACAATTGCATTACTCAGTATACTTTGTAGTTAATGGAGGTTATGACTTTCTTGAAGAGAAATTAATGGAGGAAAAACAAAATAAATGATTGGAGCAAGCTGCCCAATCTGGGAGATAAGGTTTGAGAAAATGTATGTTGAGCCAGATGTAGCTCCTTTAGGTGCACGTGTCAACACAAAAGGAAGCTTTGTTGATCCCTTGGGGCAGGACACAGAAATGAATGCATTAGATAGGCGTGAAATGTAAGTTGATGACAATCCTCCCCGCCTGGTTTCCCCTAGGAGAGTCTACGTAGGGTCGACAACCATACACCATGTGCATTTGGCCAATGATATGGTGAAAGAAGGTGTTGATGAAATTTGAGATGTTGTTGCTCGTGTCCCTGTACCCACTGAAGAGGTTCAGTTAGTGGGCAGATCCTAAACACCTTCATTGCTTAGTCGAAACATCTTTTACGACCTTTTTCAAAAAAGGTATTTCCTTTTTTTTATGTTTGTTATTATTAGGAAAATATTTGTTACAAATAAAGTGTTGAGTATCATTAACTTATGATTCTTAACTGTTGATAGGCCAAAACTTGATGATGATCCCATATGCCACAAGACTTTGATGATCCCGCAACTCTTCCTTAAGCCTATGCAGGTGCCATGGGATGAAACTATGTTTGGGGTGTACAATGATAACGTCTGCTTGTACATAAAGCATGAAGATCTTGGGGAAATAGCAAACAGTAGTCAATGTCTGAACATCGTTGTATATGATTGTGCATTATGTGAGTAAATTTAAATTACAGTCCATTACCTAATTGATTGTATTAAATTGATGCATAATTTACTCATTTCAACAAAAATAGGCATATGAATTAGTTAAGTTTGTAATTGGGGAATGACTTTGTGTTTAGATTCCTTGGGCCACAGTGCATTATAGAGATATGGGCAATCACAATTTGAATCTGAAGATTATATTAAGTACTAAAACAAAAATATTTCAATATAAGATAGACCTATATATAGTTTATAATTTTATAAGGAGTGGAACCATAATGTCTAAAACTAAATGAAACAATTTTATAGGGATCAATATAAGACTTTTTTTAAGAGGACTAAAATGAAAATACTATTATGTTATAAGAACTAAAAATTTATTTGACCCATTACATAACAATATATAATGCACTACCTTGTTTACAACAAACACAAAAAAAGCACCTCAAAATTAGAGGGAATTTTTTGTTATTCAATTTTTATGGTTAAGAAACATTTTCCATCTTTAATATAATGATAAATAGAGAAAATTGTACTCTTGCAAACATAGAGTTTGTTTTTGTTTTTAAAAACATTTTTTAGTTTTTAAAAATAAAAGAACAAAAAGATGTGTTTGATTATTTTTTTTACTAGTCTTGAAAACTATTTTTAAAACAAGTTTTTAAAACTATAACATATGTAGAAGCACATAAAAAGATTTTTACTAACTAGTTTTTTTAATAGAAATCAGTGGCACAACTATAAATATATCTACATTCATTAATCATAATTTTCTAAAAACAAATACAATATCATCATTTGCACAGTACTGGGATAAAAACCATTGATATAATGGACAAACAACGCACCACTTTTTAAAACTTCAAATGTTGTCTAGCAACAATTTTTTCATTTATTTTCAAAAATTGATCATATTCAGTTTTTCAAAATAATTTTAAAAGCTGAAAATAGAAACTAATCAAATAGGGACAAACTATTTTTATTTATTGTTTGCTATAGGGAATTCAATACTTCTCAAAATAGTTAAAATCAAAGGAGAAAAAAAATTCAAGACGAGTCAGACCAAAAGGTGAGTAGGCTTGGTAAGAATCTATACATTGCAAGCTTTTACGACTATAAAGTAGACGATGCATACTTACTGGTGTAAGTTAAGGGCTTACGTATGTCTACAATTATATAAAATTGTAGTTTTCGTCATTTTCTTGTTTTCTATTCACGCAATGTTCTTCATCATTTGTTTTGGTATTGTGTACTTGTCTTTAACAATAATATGGTTTACATTTATGTGAATATTGTAATTTTGGTTTTACATGTATGGAAAATATAGTGGTATTTTGTGTTTAGCCCAAAAAGTACAATTAATTGTGTTTTTGGTTCTAACTTTTACATCCCTATAAAATTTTTAAAAATTTGCTTTTAGTCCCAAGTCTCATGACGATGATCAAAACAAGTGACAACAAATATGATAAAACTCATATCCCTCAAAAGAATTTAGTCTTCAACTATCTGTTGGAAGATATCCTTAGTGAAAAAAAAATGATATTGTAAAGATAAGAAAATGCAAAGACAAATAATTAGAACCATTTTCAACTGGTAGATTGTTGAGATGATTTGGAGCTCCCTAATGATATAGCTTTCAATAGTAAATAACTTGGATGATTCTCAGGAAATTTTAGGCTCAACTTATTTTTGGCTTTTTTCTCTCCTTAAAAGTAAAAGTTGGATCAAGCAATCTTTATATAACAATTGTTTTAAAACTAAGTAGCATATTTTTTTAGAATAAATAATGAAAATGAGAAGCTTTCGAAAAAGTTGATTGGAGGAGCATCTGAGGGACCTTTGTCGAGTTTTTCTTTTTGTTGGACCTTCAAATCTTGTCAACACATATTTTATATTTATTTATTATGTGATTTTCTATACCTTCATGAGACATGGTTGTTCAGAAAGTAATCTGACAATCAGTAAAATAGGATATTATTTTAGCCCGAACCACCGAGAATTGTAAAACTTATACCAAGAAGCATTGGTGCTCGGGATAAAACATTGTCTTTCATGGTAAAGTATGAAGGGGGAATGACGCCATACTGTGATCCCTAATCAAAACTGCGCACCTCAATTAATGACAACTGAAAAGCACGTGTGACAATTGGATAACCGATTTTCCTGCCCTAAAGCATGGTATAAAAGGCACGAAATGCAACACCTCAACTTACCATCTTGTTATTATTGATTTTTAATGAAAATTTTTGTCAACTTATTTAAGAGTACCCAATTGAATATAATAAAATTTTGTCAACAACTAATACTCCAAGAAAATTTCATTACTGAGTAATATTTATAAATCTAAAGTAATATATATAATAAGATTACAAACTGATACTGGTTCTATTACATAGTACAACTAATTCAAAATACTCTGTAACAAAAGAATACATTTTCAAACATATCATCTTCAAACAAAATCCTCTTTTTGTAGACAACTAATAGTTTCTCTTCGTTGTTCATCTGCTCACCCGAATAAACTCGAGGTCATAGCAAGTATCAACCACAGACACAAAGTACAGGGTAAGATTATGATAAACATAATTTAAGCAACATAATATATTCAATATGCAGATATTCATAACAACATCCTCAAAGATGCATGATTCTCTTAGACTCTTATCATGATGCATGATTCTCTTAAACTCTTATTATTTGGTACCAACTGTCAAGATAGCCTCATCCCAGTGGCACAGAACTGAAACGATCAGTTAGGGTTCCCCGGTGTTGCACAGGATTCTCACCCACACTTCATGTGATCATCATGGGTGGCGTGATTTTCCCACCGCAAGAGTCACCCCCCAACTCAGATTCCTCTTGTCTGAACGCTCGAACTCAGTTCCTGCAGCTATCTGACACACCTCCTCTCTGAGGCAACTCTTATATACACCTCCACTCTGAGGAAACTCTTATAAGATACATGAGATTTATTCACTTATGCATATCTCATTCTTTTCATAAACTCAGATATTCAATATAAATCTTCCAATCATTGTCTCACATGATTTACTTAGAAAATCAACATAAATCATCTACAGAACTCAGCTTATTACTCATGTACAAAACACAACATATCATCCATGTACAGAGATTCATAGAAACACTCAACAACACATAAAACCTCATTCAGACACTCAATCATGTAACTATAACTTTAAATCCAATAATTACTCATATACAAGTCATATTTCACATAACTTCAAACACTTATTCAAACACAAGTAACACTTAAACTATCTTTATCATAAAACTTCCTCATACATACCTTATAACCTCTTATGAAGCTTGTCTATCTCTTCCTAATGGTATTAGCTTCTACACGTGATTCTTCAAGGAAGTAGGGTCTCTTTATGCTTTGAAATTGAAAGGATGAAAGTGAAATGAAGGAGAGGTTTCACATTGAATAGGTGGAAGAATGGAGTCTTGAATGTGACTTCCACTTAAGGCCTTCCTCCCTTTATATAGAGTTTGGAAAATAATAAAATATTCAAGGAAATTTCTACCATTTCTAGCTAGTTACTCTCATTTGGTTCCATCATAACTTAGTTTCTTCTTATTCCATTCCATCCAAACTAAACTCATAATTAATTTTTTAAATATCTTTTACTTTATGCAAAAATCTCCTAAGTCATGATGCCTTCTTTACAAGTGTCCCTTCACTTGTCTAAGTCATGATATCTTCTTTACAAGTGTCCCTCCACTTGTCTAAGTCATGAATCTTCTTCATTATTCTACCTATTTCACGTGGCCAACAAGGAGAAATAAGAGAAGATTTTTCTTCCCTTCATGCCATACTTGTACACATGTATTTCAAGGTTATGATGGCTGCTTATTCCTTCATCAATGGTGGCTTACAAGTGGCTAGGTATTTCTTAAGCCTTCATGATTGTATCTTATCATTTTAATTTATGAATCTTAAGATATTTTTCTACTTATCATGTCTTTATTTCCTTAAAGAGAAGAAAATTGTGTGGTTCTCCTTGTGTCCATATGTCACCTTTCATGAAGAAGAAGAATTCAATTCCAACATGACTTCACACATGGCATTCTTTAAGAGGAAGTAAAGTTCAATTTGAACTCTTCTACCTAAAGGATAATATTAAATAATAGAACTCTAGATTTTTCCAGAAACTGACTTCAATTACAGTATAAATTGCTCACAAGCAGTCTATACAGAGTGCTACACAGATCTTACATACAAGACTGCTCTTATCTTAATTCTGATTGGTTTGTTCTGCTTCTAACCATCAAAATTACTAAACATCTTATTGAATAAGTCTATTCATCCTACAATTAAGAGAAAATTCCACAAAATATCTAAGGGTGTCTCGGTAATTCTAGCTTCAAGGGTACTATGGTAATTTGTCATTTACCCTAGGGGTATGATTGTAATTTTCATTCTAAAATATCTCAACAAAATATCTAAGGGTATTTGTGTAATTCTAGCTCAAGGGTATTTTTGTAACTTCTACTTTAAAATATTTAACCAAAAATATCCAAGGGCATTATCGTCATTTTCACCTCAAAAGATTTTTCGTAATTTCTGCTTCAAAGGAAGGGTAATATGGTCATTTCTCTTCAAACATTTTTGTAATATCTCTAATTAATATTTCACCCAAATAATTTAAATATAGACCAATCAAATCTCACATAACCTAACACTCACATCAAATAGTTGTGTAAGAAATATTTTGACCATATATTTGCAGTTATTGAAATTTCAAGGTGTTACATGAAACGCTGGTATGTAACTAACTCTAATTTATTCTTTCAAATGACCTTAAATCCTTACTGACTTGAGCGTCAGAGTAATTGTAGGCTCCACAATGCCACCGTTGGATCTGCTTGACGCCACCATGCCAGAAATTGCCCTTGTGGCTGAGCTCTAGAGTCAATCTTCTATAAATTGAATCTTCATCTCTTAAATCGAACATTTGCGTTAGAAGAAGGGTCCTTCATGAAAATACAATGAACACACTTCAAATAACCAAGAGGGGGTGAATTGGTTAAAACAGTCTTTTAAAATCTTTTCTTTAAAATAATTTGTAGAATTAAAACTTGGATCGTATCACTCAATCACCCTTTATCAAAATCAAAATTTTCTTTCAATCTAGATTCACCTTAGAATGCATGTGATGCCTGAAATGCTTCTTTGTTGATTATACATTGATTTCCAAATACAAACAATGAAAGAAACACAAGACACAACAATTTAAAAGTGCAGCCATAGACATCTTAGAGAGATGTATGCCCTCTCTTCATGCAGTAGTTACAAGTTTCAGCTTTTGATGATTTTTCAAAGTATTTTGATTAAACTTAGATTTATAAAAGCTCATTTGATTCTTCTATTTTGATGGTACAAATACGGTTTTTCCAAAAGGTTTTGAACCTTGTTTGTAACCTGTAACACCTTGAAATTTTGATAAATTGAAAATAGATGTTTGATGTGATTGTTGTGTTATTTGATTGTTTGGTGAATTTGTATTGTTTGAATGATCGTTGTGTAAATTATCATTGTGCTATTGCTTGGTGTAGATTCAAGTTATGGGAAAATTGTTTCAGCTACGTTGAAATGATGTTATTTCGAGTTTGACCCAAAACATGTTTTAGTAAAATCATCATTATAGATTGGTTAACCGTTGGATCTTCTTCAAAATTTAGAGAAATCTTCCTAACCCATATATCTAACTTTTGGCCATTGGGATTGTTCAAATAATGTCTGTAACGTGAGAAATTAATTTTCACTGAAGCAGAAAATTTTAGAATTTTGACAGCTCGCCCAGGCGAGTTTTACAGGTAATTTTTGGTCACCTGGGCAAGTGGAGGCGGTGCTGAATATGTTTTTAAGCTTCCAAGTCACGAAAATGGAGGTTCTTCCTCCTCCAAACAGCCCCAAGCTCCCCCACCACCCTCCTCCACCACCCACAACCACCGGAGACAACCACAGAACACTGTGCTTGCCACAAGACCCCGGCACGGTGAAGAACCTTTTAATCGGAGCAGAATCTTCGAAACTCTTCTCAAAGTTTCAGTAGAGAACGGAGCTCCCAATCCTCTTTTCTTGGTTTCCTTGAGGTAATCTTAGTTTTCTTTGTCTTCTTCTAGCTAGTTTAAGTCTCCCTTGATGTCTCTTGTGATTCGGGTAACATTATGAGCTGTTTCTATACTTCCTTTGAAAACCCTTTGAAAATGAGATGTTGTAAAAGTCTCCTTTTTATGAAACTGATGTCATTTCTGTGATCCTTGTTGAACCTTGGTCACATTGGTGTGATCGGAATTTCAAAATGATGTCTTTTGATGTGGAGTCCTAAAACATCCTTTTAGCCCCTTTTTGAATTTGGGTGGGTATTTGACCCCAAATGTTAATATTGATCTTACCTTGGAAATCTATATTAAATTGTCTTCAATTTGGTATATAGAGCTCCGCATTTGGGCCAAAGCACGTGAACTTGAGAGATCCCAAAACAACGTTTCAAGGAGCTAACAGAGGGATATGGATAGGTAAGGGGAGTTTATTACTTAGTTATAGTTTTGATACCATAGTTGGGGGCTAGGGAGTCCAACTATGAAGATAATTGCCTGTCCCTGCTGTGTGCTGGTTTTCAAGAAAAACTAAGTTTTTAACTAATGGGATGCGATGTATTTATGATTGATATATGTTTGTTCTTGTGTGTGCTTGTTTTCTAGAAAAAAATGTTTTTAACTAATGGGATGCGATGAATTGACTTAATGATGGATAAACTGTGAATAATATTGTCGTTGTAATGATTGAATTTTTGGGAAAAGTCTTAATTATAGAGGAGACTCTGCCCAAAATTTTATAATATGTTTTCCTATTTAATTCTTTATTAAATTTTTAAATGGGCAAAAGAGTGTGTTTTAAATATTGTAGTCCCCCTCTTTAATTTAGAATTTTCCTAAAAATACCAGTCTTGTGATATGATGAATTGTGAATGTATGAAATTTGGATTGTCTGAAGACCTGGGAAATGTGAATCTCAGGCATATGTATTATGTATAGATGTGATATGTGATTGCTTGTGATGTGGTTGATGATATTGAAATTGAGATGTCATTGACGTGATTGATGATGTTGAAATGAGATAATATTGATATGCATGACTGGATAACCCTGCAAGGGTGGGTTTACGAATTTTAAGCATCCTAAGAGCGAATGAGATTGTTTAAAATTCTGGTCCCTATCTATCCATGGTCAGTGTATCGGTGATGTTGTGTATGTACATGGGGGGTGCATGACTGGATAACATTGCGAGGGTGGGTTTACGAATTTTAAGCATCCTAAGAGAGAATGAGATTGTTTAAAATTCTGATCTCTATCTATCCATGGTTAATGTATCGGTGATGTTGTGTATGTACATGGGAGGTGCATGACTGGATAACCTTGCAAGGGTGGCTTTACGAATTTTAAGCATCCCAAGAGAGAAAGGGATTGCTTGAAATTCCGGTGCCTAGCTATCCATGGTCATTGCATTGATGGTGCCCATGTTCATACTTCATATTTCATGGATGGAAATAGAATGGTGGCAGTAAGTACGGGGTACTAGGGAGCATCACTCTGTTTGGAACTCCCTTGTGACTCAGGGCTGATCACCACGGGGGGAGGAGTGACCAGTGCATGACAGGGTGACCTCGACGAGCTACTGCATCATTTTCCTGAGAGAGACTATTTCCATGAGGATGATACCACATTGCATGCTAAGTGATGAGTCAGATGCATACATCATTCTGAACATGATTGTTTGAGTTGTGGAATGCATTGGATGATTGCTTTGTTGAATTTGTAATGGAATGATGGATTTGTCGAGTGTGTATTGGACTGTTGGACTTGTGGTAATGATAGTGGTTGTTAATGTTGTTTCCTTTCCAATTGTTGTTATCTGATGCTTGTTGGTTTTATATAATAAACTCACCCTTGCATTTGTTGTACTGTGTGGTTGGTACCTGTGATGATTGCGAACTTTCGTTTGTGGGAGCAGATGAGCAGCAGTAGGTGACCTTGGAGAGAGATCTTCTTTTTGTTGGAGCCGCCACATCGATGTAATGATGTTGGAACACTCTTTGGAAGAGTTGTGTTTTGTTAATTAACTCTTTCATAGTTAGTCCCTTAATCCTTTTTTTTGTAGACATGTATATTTTGAATTGTAATTACATGTAAAACTAAATTAAGTTCTAAACATGTGGATGATGAGTACTGATATAGTATATGTATACATATGTATTTAATTGTTGTACTTGTATCTTGTGTATGATGATTGTGTTATTGCGAAAAAAAAACTTGCTACCATTTTCATAATCAAATTAATGATGTTTTCATTAAAATTTGAAATTTACACGTCTAGAGTTTGTGATGTCGTAGCGACGAGGCGGGTCGTTACATAACCCAATCCAGAAGTATCTCCGACATATTTTTGCACACTTAATATTTCAGTTAAGTTGCATTTTCCTTTATAAAACTTTTTCAAAAGATCAATCAAGCAACTATTTTCATAAAGTAGTAACATATACCTTTCTCCTTGACTTCTTTTGAAATCATCAAACACTTCTTGTAACAACTTGCATTTTTCAACCTTAGAAGCAGAAGAGGGACATATACACCCATTGGTCTTGTAACTTGAAATAAGTTTTTCATTCTCTTCTTTCAATTTACAAAGTTCACTTACCATTTCTGCAAGTTTGGTGATGTGCCATCTTAAATCTCCTTCAAGCTTATTATTTGATTTTGCTAACCTTTGAGCCTCATCATGCATATCATGGAAAGCATCAACAATTTGATCATATTCAAAATTTACCTCAGATTCAGCACTAGAGAATTCTTCATCATCACTTAGAGTTGAAGTGAGACAAACATTTGCTTCTTCTTCATTCTCACTAGTTAATCTGGATGTTGTTGATTTATTATCTTCCCAAGCAATATATGTTTTCTTTGGCTTTCCTTCTTTCTCAATCCTCCTTTCACCTTGTTGCTTCTTTAGAAAAACTGGGCAATCAAATTTAATGTGGTCAGGCTTTCCACATTCAAAGCATGTGAAGTTGTTGGATTTGTTGTTGTTGCTGTCCTTTTTGCTATTGAACTTTGACAACTTTTTATTCTTGCTTTTCTTCATGAACTTGCTGAATTTCTTTACTATTAGGTTCAGGTTTTCATCACTGTCATCTTCATCACTTGAATCTTCTTGTATCTCCACATTTGATGATGTAGCTTTTAAAGCTATACTCTTTTTTATCTGCATTCTCAGAATGTGTTAATTGAGACATTTCTAATTCATTTACCGAAAAGTGCAGCCATAGACATCTTGGAGAGATCTTTGGATTCTTTTATAGTTGTAACCTTTGGTTGCCATGATCTTGTAAGACTTTTCAGGATTTTTGTAACGCCCGGCCACTTGCAGGATCAACGACTGTCCCTACATACCAACACAAGACTTTTCAGTGTGCTTTGTCCTCACTCACACACTTCCTGAGAAAATTTCCCAGGAGGTCACCCATCCCAAGATTGCTCCAAGTCAAGCACGCTTAACTGTGGAGTTCTTATGTTATGGGCTACCAAAAAGTAGATGCACCTTGT
>PYAF01002958.1:896115-909908 GCA_007407185.1 Glycine tomentella | reverse complement strand
GGTCCCACACCAGGAACCAAATCAATGGAGAACTCTATCTCCCTCTCTGGTGGTAGCTGAGTGATCTCCTCTGGAAAAACATCCACAAACTCACTAACCACAGGGATCTGAGACAAATCATCACCGGGCTTATCCTCTGTCACACCCAAGAAGATATAACCCTGAGCTCCCTCCATGATTGCCTTGCGAGCTTGCAAGAACAATGTATCAAGAAAAGCGATTCTGAGCTTCCGCTGAGTTTTATAAACTATGTTTTAAACGTTAAACTGATATTATGAATGATAACACGTCGGAGGCCTACGGGGTGTTACAATTTTGATGTTTAACTCTTCAATATCAAAAGTCTTTCCAAGACCAAGAAGATGATTCCCTATGTGAGTGAACCTTGTATGCATTTGAGATATGGTTTCTGTGGAGTTCATCACAAACATCTCATACTCATGAATCAAGACATGTTTCCTTGATCTTCGTACTTTATCTGTGCCTTCATGAGTAACCTTTAACATTTCCTACATCTCCTTAGTGCTTTTACACCTAACAGTCCTGAAAAACTCATTAGAAGAAAGCGCAGAGGTGATCATATTTTTAGTCTTAAAATCATATTGCACTATTCTTTTTTTCAGCATCTGTCATTTCATCCAATTCTTTGGGAATCAGTTTACTATCAACAGTTTTCATTAGGACCAAAGGACCTTTTCCAATAGCATTCCATGCACCGGGATCATTTGATTGAATGAAAATCTGCATTCTATTTTTCCAAAAACTGAAGTGTTTTCCCTCAAACATCGGTGAACGATTTAGGGAGGCACCCTCTTTGAAAGTAATATGAGTGGTATTCATTTTCTTTATGAAAGATAGTGGTCTTGAATAAATCTCAAGAACCAGCTCTTGATACCAATTGAAAATACAATGAACACACTTCAAATAACCAAGAGGGGCGGTGAATTGGTTAAAATAGTCTTTTAAAAACTTTTCTTTAAAACAATTTGTGGAATTTAAACTTGGATCTTATCACTCAATCACCCTTTATCAAAATCAGAATTTTCTTTCAATCTAGATTCACCTTAGAATGCATGTAATGTCTGAAATGCTTCTTTGTTGATTATATATTGATTTCAAATACAAGTAATGAAAGAAACACATATAAAGAACACAAGACACAACAATTTATACTGGTTCACCTCACAAACTTAGAGGCTACGTCCAGTGTCTTCCAACCAACACTAGGTTAGAGTTTTCACTAAATCAAATTATTCTTTTACAAGCAATACAAGTGATTATCTTTATCAACCCTAGATAAAGATACTAAATTCTAAAACACTATTAGAATACAAATCACAAAGATCCTAAGAACCCTACTCAGATATTTACCCCTTGAGAACCCTACTCAAGAAAGCTTGAAAGAACCAAAATGATTTACATCACAGAATTCTAAAACAGAAATTCTAAAACAAAGAGTTCAAGAAATGCACAACCTGATATCCTTAACAGATGATTGAATGAATGTATGAAGTTAGCAATCAATCAGGTTGTATGAATGTCAATGCACAAACTAATCTTTCTTGAAATCTCTTTTTCTCACAAACACATCATTTCCAAAGTCAATAACTCTTTGATCTTCTCACAAGATGTGTCTCTCTAAGTAAAATTAGTTTCTTGATCTTTTGAATGCACTTAGAACTTTTGGTAAGACTAAATCTCAAAGTATATTTTGTTTTCAAAAATGTTCTGATATGTCTTAGTGCAGACCCATAAAGCCTTTAAATAGAAAAATGATTTAACAGACATTAATCGATTAATTCGTTAAGGTAATCGATTATTTTAACATATGTAATTGATTAATTCAATTAAATAATCGATTAATATGTTCTTGAGCTTTTCTGGAAAACTTTCATGAACAACTTGATCGATTAATACATGATGTAATTGATTAACACAGACAATTGATTTACGAAAACAAGTTGTAGTAATCGATTACATGATAATGGTAATCGATTAAATCAGATAAGCTCAGATAGAAACAAGCCTTTGTAATCGATTACGCCTAACTTGTAATCGATTAAAGGAGACACTCATTATATGTAAATATGCACTTAGTAATTGATTACGATTTTCCTGTAATCGATTAAAGCAGTCAAACATATTTTGAAATAACACTTGGTGATCGATTACAGAAGAATGGTAATCAATTAAAGTGTTCATCATGGCTTTTCCAGAAATTAACACACATATGTAATCAATTACATAAGACTGTTAACCGATTAACATAGTGCAAAATCTGATTTTTCCAAAAATCATAAGCCATGTGATTTTCTTTGCAAATGCAAGCATTTAATCCTATATACTACATGTGAATGCATGTAAATGAATTATGTAAATGCAATGCAAGGATCACTGGGCAATGTACTTGAACCACTTAGACAAATTACAAATGCCATCAAAATAATTGGGCATGTAAAAAGCTAAAACTTCAAGCCAAATACTTTAGCCTTGCTTTGATAAACTTGCAGCTCCTACTTCTAACTTCCCCTATATCTAACACTTCATTCATTGGTAGTCCAAAAAATCAGATTTGGGATGATAGAAACGAATCAACTATTGTCGGTCATCATCAATGTGGAGTTCACTGGAGTTCATGATGGCGAAAAAGATTTGGTTACACCAACTAATAAGCCTCTAAGTTTGAAGGCGTCTCCTCGTCAGATCCACAACAAGGAAGACATAGCTAGTTCTTTGTGAATCATCGTGAAGAGTATGATTGAGGGAAAAACTAGAAGATGGAAAAAAGCAACACTGGAAGATGGACAAATAGTGTAAGGTGATTGAGGAACTCATATCTAAGCATCTGGAAACCAACAAAGGTAGATACGCCAGAAGCGACGAGATTATGTGGATAACGGTGATTCCTTGACAGATTTGAGCGTCCATCCACTGAAAAAAGTCGCCACAAGTTAAGGAGCTTGTCATAGATGAGATGATTCTGTTCAATTTACCATTCACTGGGAACGTCCTAAAGGTTCAGGTGCCAAAACAATTACAACAACTCCTAGTGATGGAACTCTACGTCGGATCTACAGATCCTGACGATCATCTATCAAGATTTGAGTCTGCTTTGTCTTATCGCGGTGCAAACAATTATGCAGAGCATTCTCATTATCACTAAAACAAACAACATGGAAGTGGTTTCAGTGACTACCAAGAAGCTCCATAGGTTCATGGGAGATTTACGTGAATAGTTTCATTTTGCATTTGCCATAACCAAGGCAAAACCCAAAACAGAGGTAGACTTGAAGAAAATTAAGCAAGAAGTGCAGGAACCTTTAAGAGAGTAAATACATTGTCCCATGTTTCCGTATCCAAGACACTTTCGACTACCATAGAGGAGTTCTTAAGAAAAGCTGAGAAAATACATCAACTATGAGAACGTATTGGAAGCAAGAAAAACATTGCAAATGGACTCTGAGAAGGGGAAGAAGGATGATCCAAGAAGGAAAAAGAGTTTGAATTCAAAGAGAAACTCTAGGTTTAAATACTATATTCCTTTAAATGCCTCTAAAAGTCGCAGTTTGAATTCAAACAAGCAAGCTTGGATAATCCTAGGCTGATAAAGGTGCACTAGAATATCGATCCCAAGAATTATTGTCATTAGCACAAGGTGATTGGCCAAGAAACTGAGGAGTGCAGGCACGTGACTAAAGTAATTGAGAATCTCATTCAGTAGTGGCAACTAGAAAGATTTGTCAAAGATATCAGTGTCTATTCTAGACCGCAAGGAAACAAGTCTGAGAAGGAAGATATGCCAAGTAATTGAAAATCACTATATGAAGTGATTTATGTGATATTTGAAGGGTTTTGTGTTAGCAGACCGACAAGTAATGCTCGAAAAAGATATACCAGAGGGGTAGTTGCAACTTATAATGAGAAGCCAAGGCAAAAAAACCTCTTCTGATTTACTTTGATGACTCTGACTATAAGACAATAATCCAAGAGGGGGGTAAATTGGTTAGGATTGGTAATTCAAAAATTTTCTTGAACAAAATCAAAGTTTTTCCCTTTTGGATCTTTATCACTTTTGAAATCAAGAACCTTTATTCAATCTAATGCTCAACCCAAGATATGTAATAACTCAAGAACTTAGTTGATAACAAGAATTCACAATCAAGGAAAAACAAAATATAACCAATATAAAGAATATGAACAATACACAAAGATTTATACTGGTTCACTTCAAACACTATGAAGCTACATCCAGTTTTCTTCCATTCAACACTAGAATGGAGTTCCCCTATTACAAATTTCAGTTCGTGATAACTAATATTTATTTATTTAGTATTTGGCTGTGAGGGATGAATAAGAATAAAATTGTGATAAATGAAAAGTAAAATAGAGTAAAAAGAGAGTGAAAATAAAAGTTATCTGGTCAAAAAAAAAATTGAAAAAAGATAAAATATTTGAATTAAAATAATAGTAGTTTACAAAATAAAAGAAATATAATATGAAATAAAATATATTATTATTATTATTATTATTTGTTTTATTATATTATTAATATTGTAATTTATATTTTTATCAAGGAAAAAAAATCATTATATAAGTACATTCCTATAGAAATTGCCTACAGAAATTGCCTACCCACTAACTTTCATCCATGGAAAACATCATATTCTGTTTGGAGTTTCTTTGGCGTGCTCGAAATGAAGTTATCTTTAATGACAACTAGTTTTTTTAAAAAAATAATAATAAAAAATAAATAAAAAAAAAAACATGTAAAAAATAATAAAATAATAGCTTGTTTATCATGTGGCAAATTTACCTCAAAGCAATAATTTTTTTTAATAAGTAATTACTTTGAAAAGTCCTTATAAATTGGTCAAAAAGTCAGAATTATGGTCATGGAAGAGATTTGCAAATTTCCCTATATCTGAATATTATATTGTTTTAATTAGCATTTTTGAATTGTGTGTAAACAGAGAGTGTGATGGCAGGAGCCAAGGCAGCAGTTGCTGCTAGCATTGCCACTGCAATTCCAACTCATAAGTAATCCTTCCACTATTCAATTATTTTTTACATAATGTTCTCATGAATCATTATCAGTTTACAATAAAAATACTCTGTGTGCGGAGCAAGCTTACACTGGTTGAGATGAAGAAAATGAAAAACTATGCAAGTCCAGGCTTGAAAAAATTCTAAACTCATCAAAACATATTAAGTTTATCACAATTTAAGGTTTATTCACGTAACCCTAACTTTGGATTGAGATATTTAACAAGGTGATTCATTTTTTTACGTAATTTAAATTGTTTTATATGAAAATATTTAGTTTGGATATGATACTTGAAAGAAATTTAAATTCGGATATTTTTACAGAATATTTTAAGCAGTTAAAATGTTAAAATTTCAAATTCTCTCAAAATTTAAGCAATTTGAATTTTATTTTTTCAAAAAACACTTGTCGAGATTCTTGCAACTCATGCCTCCTTAATCTTGCAACTCTAACTCGACACTCCACACTCACAATCCTCACGAGCTTCACTCTGCTTTCTCTCATGGTGGTTCAAAGCTTGCTTTCTCTCTCGTGCAGTGTTTTTTGCAAATTTCAATCACATTACAATCCCTTCCACGAAAGCGCCTCTTTCTCCAATGGTGATGGAAAACCGTCTTTATGTTTTAACATAAACCTTTATCGGCGACAAACACTATTGTCACAGTCGTAATAATCAGAGAAGAGAAAATTCTGGTTGAAATCGGAAGCAATGGATGAACCTGGTCGTGGTTTAACGCAGCGACGGCGGACATTGACGATTCTTCTTGTTTCTTCTCATCTACCTCATCTTTGTTATGCTTCTTTTTGTTTTTGCTTTCAACGTTTGGCCATGAAATCTTGTGTGCTGCATTTGCATTTTGAGATGGGTTCTTGTAGTAACGAAATTGAAAGGATGATATTGTCTTTTAATTGTTTAATATTATCTGATATAAAATTAAAATTATTTTTAAATTATTAGATAATTAAATATTGGTTAATGTTTATTTTTAGTAAAGTTAAATTTAAAATTTCATTTATAAAATACATATTTAAAAATAAAATTTTACATTAAGTGGAAATTGTATTATTTAATCCAAACAATGAAATTCAAATAAAAAAACAATGAAATTAAATATTTAAAAATAGATAGTGTTTATTTTCTATTAAATTTAATATTGAAATTTTATCATTTAAAATATAAAAATGAAAATTTGCATATGGAGGAAATTGAATTGTCTTATCCAAACAGAAAGAAAATCAAGAAATTTGAATTGATTTATCCAAACAAAACATTGCAAAATGAAGAAAATAAGTAATTCAAATTCTAGAATTTCAAATTTTCCAAAATTTTGAAATTCTTTATCCAAACACACTCTAAAGAAATTCTTAAACTAGGGACAATGCCTATCACAATATCCATTCATATACTTATAGCATGTTTGAAAAACCAGTTAAGAAGTATGGAATTAATCATGTTTGGAATGAAGAAACTATAACTATTAGCTTCTTAAAATCACATTGGAAATGTGTAGCCAAATACACTATGTACATAAGTTGTTAAGTCATTCGCTAATGACAAACAATTCTAACATATAGAACTGTCATGAACCTTAAAACATAACCTTTAGATGGAAAAAACAACCATCAAGTTGAATGCATCAATCTCAAAATATTTCCGAAGTCTTAATCATGTTCAAAAACACAATCCAACTATCATAAGTTCTAATAGAAATCATCCGAGAAATGTATAACTCATACCAATAGAATATCTGAAACCCAATATCCTTCTTCATGGTAAAATTATTCAGCACATTGAAAATAGATAAAACCTATAAATCTCCAAGTTCAATGGAAAATATAAACAAGTGATAGTAGCATAATTATCCGTATTAATATTAAGTTATCCTATCTACATTAAGATCTTTTGGAGTAATAGAAATTCATATTTTTAAAAAAAAGTTTGTTCTTCCTGTAAAAGAAATAATTGAATAAAAAGTTCGCTAATTAAATTATTCACTTACAACGATGCTTACAAGTAGTAAAAAGAAGCAATGATTAGAGCCTGTTTGAACAAAATGTTAGAAGTACTTTTGAGAGTTTCTTTACTGGAAAAAACTCTATCTTTCCAGTGGAAAAACTCTCAAAAACACTTGTGACTTGTATCCAAACAAACCCAAAGTTAAATAAAATCCCCAAATTATAAAGGTTAGAATCTGTAAGGAATCAGTGAGAAAACCAAACAAATTCATTATTCTCATTATCATTGTAGGAATTCGTCATCTAACTATCATATTTATGTTATCATCGAACTTATCATATATGTAAATGTAATTATGTATTGATAATAAAGAAGAGTTTGCATTTGAATAGTGACACATAACATATATATGTACCCAACTATCAGTTAATTATATGAATGCAAATCATTCACCTTAATTCACTACTACAAGTCGTATATTCAAGGTCGGTTATTTTAGGCATACAAAGTCGGTTTTAAAATCATCTTTGTAACTACACGTCATGGAAAAGGGGAACCTACAACGACGGTTACGGAAGACCGTCTTAGAAACCATTTTTTGAATTTTTTTTTTTTAAATAAGACCGTACAACGACGGTTTTTTAACAAAACCGACTTTGATTGCCAAGCTTCAAACATGGTTTTTACCATAAAACCGACTTTGAAATTCATTTATTAAAAAAATAATAATTAGGGAAAACAATTTAGGTCGGTTGTTTCACAAAATCGACTTTGAATGTCAATCTTCAAAGACGGTTTTTACCAAAAAAACCGACTTTGAATTCATTTATTTTAAAAAATAATAAATTGAGGAAAACAATCTAGGTCGTTGTTTCAAAAAACCGACTTTGAATGTCAATCTTCCAAGACGGTTTTTACCAAAAAAACCGACTTTGAATTCATTATTAAAAAAATAATAATTAAGGAAAACAATTTAGGTCGGTTGTTTCAAAAAACCGACTTTGAATGCCAATCTTCAAAGACAGTTTTTACCAAAAAACCAACTTTGAATTCATTTATTTTAAAAAATAATAAATTGAGGAAAACAATCTAGGTCAGTTGTTTCAAACAATCGACTTTGAATGCCAATCTTCAAAGACGATTTTTACTAAAAAACCAACTTTGAATTCATTTATTTTTAAAAAAATTAAATTTAGGAAAACAATCTAGGTCGGTTATTTCAAAAAACCGACTCTGAATAATTACTTACAAAGACGGTTTTTTCAAATAACTGACTTAAAAAAACCCAATTTGGAATTCAAAGACGGTTATATAAAAAAATCGACTTCGAACCATTACTTACAAAGACACATTTTTTGAATTTTTTTAATCAAAAACGGTTATTTTAAAATACTGTCTTTGATTGTTAATGATACAAAGACGGGAATTTCTAAAATTACAGATTTTCATATTTTTCTTTCAAATTCATTTCACGAGTATAGTTTTACTGAACTCGTTATAGTATGAACATCACATACGAGTTTCTTTATGCAACCATTTTGAGTCAATGCCACAACTTTGGTTCACACAGTACACTATTTAGTAATTACAATAATATAATACATGTTTAAGAAGTTAACCAATTACAAGGGCCCTTACAGTGTAAAGGCATTTTGATCAAGATAATCCTCTCTCAAAAGCATTGCAGTTTCTAAGGTGATCTTATCTCCTTTAGCTATAAATCATCCTTGCCCACAAGTTGGATTAAACAAGGTCAAAAAATGTTCTAGTAAAGTTTAATATGTTGTTGAACAAATGCATATACATCCTGAAAAAAAAAATGGGTCATACAAAACAACACCATAATTTAGTAGCATTTAGAGCTCCACTTATGATATTATTATCAATCACATTGATTATATGTTGATACCCAGGTTTAGACTAAACAACATTCTGTCCAAAGGTCATCTTCTCTTTGCAGAACTTTACGAGCCTTTGTCCTAATGTTTATAAAATTTGGATCAAATTGCTCATAAAAGGTTTCAAGTGCCTAAACATACCAAAAAGAAAATATTACAAAATCAAGAAAGTCATGGAACCAAAACACTAACTATATGCATACAAATGTAAAGAGCTGAAGAATGGGTTACAAAGTAACCAACTTGAGGACATACCGTTGAAGAAGAAATAAGCAGGTTTACAAAAGGAAAGTGCTTCCTCTAGGCAAACTTTTTGTCCAAATCCCAGAAAACCTGCCAATTAAGCAAAAATCAACTTACACAATGAATAGAAAATTTTAGAAGGATAGATAAAAGAAGAAATAACCAGGGGGTATGTCATGGTGATAATCTAAACAGGGTTTTAACAATTTGCAGGCATTGGTCAAGACAACCTTAGGGTGACTAACTTTGCAAGCAGTTACCCATTTTAACCATATTTGAAAGTATAGTTTTACCTGAACTATGTTGACGGTTACAAATGGCACAAGGTCTGAGAAAGTGGATCAGAAAATAGAAAAGAAATAAGTTTTATTGAATACTCAGGGTATTCAGCAGACCATGTTCTCTCACCTCTCTCTTAAAAGTAAAATCCTTTCTCAGATGATAAAGTAGCTATGTCAGTCAACCTCCCTTCTTATAGGCAAACATGCCTTATTCAAACCATTTCAGCCCACTAACTAACTAACTAATGGGTACCTAAAGGAAGATGAGTGAAGTTAATCGATCAGCATCCAGTATTTGTTTGGATTAGCAAACCAATATTTCATACATGTGTATATGCAGTGATTTAGTCCACGTACATGTTGATGGAAACCACAAAACTGATTAAACCAAATTAGTAATGCATCATATGCCTCTTTTGTACTATGAATTTACAAACCTGTACAGGTATAGAGGGTGAAGCAATGCACAGGGAAGCAAAGTAGAATGGCGGAATTCAGTAACCAAATGTTAAGATCATATATTATTCAATTTTAAGTTTGTGGCTACCAACCTTTCCAAAAGCTTTTCCACAAACTACTATATCTCCCCATCTAAGGGTGCCATTCTGTACAATAAATGAAGCAAATGGTCCCTTCGATGTATCTAGCCCTGCCTCAACGACTGTTCCGTTTGCACTTCTATCAGGATTAGCTTTCAGCTCTTGCAACTAAACCATTAATGCTTAGATCAGTCATACCGCTTAGTTTCAGAAATATCCTTAACCGTTTAGAGCATAACACTTATTTGTTTTTTAGATTATGTCAATCATGGGTGTTTAAATTTCCAATCAAACCAGCTTGAGTGAGAGTTTTCATTTTTACTTTGATGTGACACAGTAGAAAGTAAAAATTACTCCTAAATGATGTTTTGCAAAAAAACTCCATGATCCCCTACACAGAACAAGCAACAGAAAAGAGCTTAATGCTCGTAACAGGGTAACAACACTGGTTCCTGAAACCGATTTATTCATACTTCTCATTTTTTGCACGAGCAAGACACTAAATCGCAACTAGACCACTGTTCAATGTGCAGACAAGATAGTTTGCAGTACGACCTTAAAAAGACTTGTTGGCAATGATTACAAGCATGGCAATGACACGTGAGCAGCATCACCAGGCACACAGAGAAGGTATTACCATTAGATCTAGCTGAATTAACAACAATTAAACATCTTAAATTCGCGTGATTAGATTTTGGGCCTGATTTAGTAACCCCAATATAGATTAAGTGACACACTAACCCACTATCACATGCAAGGTTAAAGGTGGATTACCTGCATCTCCATTCGTTGTCATACCAAGAGACAAGCTTCACAAAATTCTTATTAAACGCATTTCCAGCCTTTGCATCAAAAATACTTGTTGTGGAACAATAAATTTTTAAAAAAAAGGTTAACAGACCAATCAGGAATAGGAAAGTGAATAATGTCAAATTGTTAACTTAAAAAATGCAATTGTGTTCAATAACCCTTCAGCTGTTACCATAATTTATACCTATTATGACCAACAAAGTCGGTGGATACCACATCATCTATAGTATAACCAAGAATTCCTTCAACTTGCCTTCTGATTCCTCCCTGAGAAAGACAACATTATATAAGACAATATAATTGAAAAGGACCCACCCCAAAATGGAGTCCTTTTCTAATAACAAGTAATGAACATTTGCTTTAAGACCCGATAATACACAATATATATCATTAGAGGAGAATCTAAGAATTCTGTCATTACTTGATAGAATTTTTAATTTAATCATATGAGGCTTCCTTGTCCAGCCTCAATGTGAGGTCAACAACAGAGACATCCCCGATGGGAACACGGAATGCCATACCAGTCAAGTTTCCATTCAAAGCAGGGAGGACTTTCCTAACAACCTTGCATAGAAAAATAGGAATCAGTAAAACCAAATAAGTGTTGACAAAACAATCAAAATTTGCATCGAAACAACAACAAATACCACAACATATAAAAAAATAAGAACCATAGCAGCTCCAGTGCTGCTAGGAATGATGTTAAATGAAGCAGCTCTTCCACCTTTCCATTCCTTGGCTGATGGCCCATCAACAGTTCACTTTTCTCTTACAGGATACGTCTACAAACACAATTAATTCACTTTATTTTTTAAATTTTATATTATGACATGCGCAATCATGACTTGCTTCTCCAAAACCTTTTTTCATTCCCTTTTTTTGTGCACAAAAGATTAAGATGAAGCCAATATTATTTTTCACAGAATACGTAAGTTACATAAATTAATAGATAGTAATTAACTCTAAAAATTCTTACAGGGATTGAAATCGTGGAGAGGCTCTCCACCATGGGGATTGCAGTGAACTGGTAACATACATGATCTCAATCATGCATCTTCCAAGCTCAAATGCAACCAATACTATGACTGACTTTATGGGCACATCATTTCTCCTGTGTTTGGTGGGAGGTTTTCTAGCAGATTCCTTCCTTGGCAGATACAAGACAATTGGAATCTTTGCTGCAATACAAACACTGGTTAGTTACATTAATTACTAGTGACTATTTTTGTCATAAAAAGTCAACCATATTCATTTATCTAAGAGTAAATAACACACACCTTTCACCTGAGTTTTTGTTTTTATTACACCTGATATCCTTCTATTTTTTTACATTACTTTAAACCTTGATGGGTGGGGATCGGTGAAACAATTATTACTCCTTAGAGGGGATTCGTCGGTGTAACGATTAATTTATGCCTAAGAGGAGAAGTCAGTGTAATAAAAGTAAGAAGAGTACATGTAATTTAAGGATTGTATAAAGTGGAAATTGTTAACTATATATTTTTGGTGATTTCATCAGGGTACTTCTACATTAGCAATCTCAACAAAATTGCCAGGGCTACATCCACCACCTTGCCATGCTAATAGTGACAACTGCAAACAATATATAAACAGATTCCAAATGGGAATGTTGTACATCTCACTGTATCTTATTGCACCAGGAACTGGTGGCCTGAAGTCCATCAGCTCAGGATTTGGTTCTGACCAATTCGATGACAAAGATGAGAAGGAAAGGGGTTAAGTTCATGCCCAAATGTTCCTTTCACAGTTTTGCAAAGGAAAGGGACTGAAGGTGCAGAAGTCCATGAAGCTAAGCCAAAATCACATAACTACAATTTAACAAAAATCAGAAAAAACCAATAAGAGTGACTTGTAAGGGCTTCTTATGCTACAATTTCCATTGTGTATGGTAGACTCCTATTTATCATCAATAGAGGAACACAACTTACCTTGGGAATCTTGTTAGATGAAAGCCGAATGTTTGAAGGCTTTATGTCTTTATGAAAAACACGTTTTTGTTCCATTATGCAGATAAGCCACAGCTTCTGCAATCCCAATTGCAACTTCATACCTCACAGACAATGGAAGTGGTGAACTACCCTTGACACCCTTTTTCCTCCCTATATAAAAACCCAAACTATGATCAGTGACAATAATCAAAGTCAATTCTAATAACTACACAGTAGGCAAGAATCAAGAAATTAAAATAACAGAAAATGAGTACCATGCAAGTCATGCTCTAAGCTTCCTCCTGACACATACTTGTACACCAAAAACAAACCCTCCTCCGAGTCAACACAAAACCCCACAAACAAATGTCCTCCAAATCCCAACTCTTTCTCTAAATACACAGATCATGGCACCTATCCCAAACACTCTCTTTGTCCATAGCAAACTGCATGTTTAAAAGTAGTTTATTAATACTAAAAGACTAAGGACGTGTTTGATTTTTATTTTAAAAGCTGCATTTAGTTTTCAAAATACAACTAAACAAAGTTGCCTAGCCGCCTAGTATAGGGTAGTGCAAGATAGAAAGAAGAGTGTGGTTGAGGGAGCAGTTGAAGAATATGAAAACAAAAGAAAGTGATTAGAGAACATGCCAGCTATTTTTTTGGTTTTTAAAACACTTGTTTTGGAAGCAAATTTCAAAATTTAATAGATTTTTCATGACAAATTGATTGTTGAATAATGTGAAAATGTTATAGAAAACATTATTTAAAACTTTAAAGTGACAAGAGATGAAGAATTAAAAGAAATGAAGTTTGATTCCTTCACCTGATTGTAAGCAAGTGCGATAGAGACAGCTCCACGCATGAGACCAGCTGTAACACCCCGGACGTGCTAACATTAATGATACCAAACCACGCTAAAAGCGTTGTACATGCGGTGTGCGGAAGCGACAAGATCGTTTTTCTTGATTACATTATGTATGAAATTTAAAACACAACTAAAGCATAAAACAGACAGAACTGATCCAGATAAAACATACACATCATAGGCAGATATATATAACTTATACAG
>PYAF01002958.1:883124-896015 GCA_007407185.1 Glycine tomentella | reverse complement strand
AGCGCCGTGGACTCGGCCAGTCCACGCTGTTAGCGTGGCATCTCACGCTGATAGCGTGAGATGTTCGAGACTGTTTTCTTCATCTTTTCTCAAGCCTTTGTAAAGCCTGTCTCTGAATACTCTTAAGCCTACTCATTACCCTTCCTCATGGGCTTAATCTAGGCTTAATTACATGCTTAAAACACCAGGCATTACACCAGCCCACCAAATTGTTACATGTGAAACAAGATCATCGCAAGAATGTAACACCTCAGTTATCAATAGCTCAAGACCCTGACAAGGAAACGGGAGGAAAGCACATACTTGTTGTTTTAACTCAATTTTATCAGATTGAGACTTCTTAAGCAAGCTGGATAAGAAGGACAAAGGGAAAACAAATGTAGCTCTTCCCACTAAGATAAATGCCAACAACAACGAACCGACCCCAATTGATTTTCTTGGGCTAATAAAGACATCAAATCGTCAACATGTTAATTTCACAGCTAAGAAAGTAGTTTCAAGGCGGTCTAATTTCCATCTTGAAATCTTTTACCTTTGACTTACAATTCACCACTTTTCTATATCTAATGCATCCATCCCCACATAAAGGAAGATAAAGATTTCAGCAATGAATGACAAAGTGGCAAAAACATGCCTGCAGCAGCCAGCAGGGAAATTAAAATCAGTTAAGTAGTATCATTAGTAGCGATCTTGTACATGCCTAATGAATGTGTTGAAGAATATCACATACTTGGTTGTCACTTTTGAACTCTCTGTCACATTATGCCACGTGTAGTGAGACATAACATTGCCACAGAAGAAAATAGTCAGAATGGCACTTAAAGAAAGGTATGCCATGAGTACCATGAGTGCCATGAGTACAAAGGTGGCCACGTTTCAGAGAATTTTCTTACTTCAGATAGCATATATGAAAGGTATGCCATGAGTACCATGAAAGCAACCTCACAATCTATAGAATGCCTCAGATTTGTCAGTAAATGAATTAGGGAATAATATCTAACAGTGTACTGAGATATTTCATTGTTATGGTTAACCATATTCAAAAGTAATAGAATTTACAATTAACCTTATTAACTTGCCAAAATAGAGCTTGTTAATAATGAAAAGGTTACCAATCCAGCCTGAAAAACATAATTATACCAAAAAATATATATCAATAATCCCAAGCAAATTGCAAAAACATCACGAAAGAAGAGGAGACAAAATTAGAAAGTGGCAGGAAAACTTACAAAGATTCCCAACACAGTGCTTGCAATGAATAAATACAAAAAATTCCCTAATAATTGTAAGGCAGCGGTTAAGTCAATGTGAGACAGGTCAAAATTCTGAATTACTTTGAAGAGAACTACGGAGGTAGCATCATTTACTACCCGCTCCCCAAAGACTAGGCTATATAGTAAGGGAGTCTCATCCTAATTAAGAACCTGAATAACAGATGCACATACACATCATCATTTTCAGTACAATAAGGGAAAATTAAAACAAAGGTTTGCGGTGTTTGATTTGACATTTATACCTGCAACATGCAAACAGAATTTGTTGCTGAAAATATTGCTCCAATTGTTGCATTTAGTTGACTCAGGTAAGTAGAGATAGGAGGGAAGAAGGAATTGTTCGAAGTTTCCATTTAAGTCCAACAAATTACTGTAAAAGGAGGTAATTTAAGCACACCTAAGAGGTAACCAATGTCCAATTCTGAAAAAAAGTGTATGGCACCTATTCAAAATAAATAAAATTTATAATCAAATTGGGACACAAAGGCGCTGAATACATTTACACAGAGGAATGGAAAAAATAGCGGAAAACCGAACAATTATACAATATTTGCCTTATGTAACATGTTGGGAATACGAATTGTTACTACTTTGCAATGTAATTTATAAAAGAAGCATTAATTGATGACTTCAATTACCTAGTGATATTATGCAGAATGATATCAAAGTACCAACTGCACCAAAGAGCATTATAGTCATAAAATTGTGGAAAAATTGTTTCTTCTTCACTTGAAACCTGGAACGGTTAAAGAATAAATTGAAACTGAAGTCAGTCTAAGAGCAGCAAGCACAGTCATTAAATTAAATCCATTCTGATTGAAGTATCAGTTCAGCGAATACAACTATTGATTTTCCTAAACTGTTGGAATCATTGTTTCCAACAAATCATAATGCAACTTAAATTATGCAGTTCAGCATGTAAATGAAAGCTGAACAAGGAAACAATAAAAAAGAAGCAAGAGTAGTGAACTAACTCGGCATTGAATATTTATTTTATCAGCAAAGATAATATATATATATATATATATATATATATATATATATAAAAGACACAGTACAAGTAGTACAACAAAGTATACAACCTAGCAAAACCAAAAGCAGAAGCAAGGTGGCTTAGGTCACAAAAGACAAAGCCAACTGAGTTCTGGCCAAGAGCTAGGAAAAGGAGAAAAAACAAAACAGACCCTCCCCTGAAAACCATAACTGCCTATGGCTAAGAAATGCCAGATCAGACATAGGGCATACACACATCCAAGCCAAAAACAGACACTAGGCCCCCCTAACAGACAAAACACATTCTCTAATGGGTGGAAGATGGTAAATGAAGAAAAGATCTTCACTAAAGACAAGTATATGAGAGCTTTTTCCTCCAGTAGTAAACAATATAAAGACCCTAGTATAGAGACCTTGGCAAAGATAAAAATGCTAGCTACTTTCAAATTCACGTTCTTGATGTTGAAAAGGCAAGTAATAGAGATAAAGAAAGTGAGTGAGTCACAATGAGAAGGGCAGTGATGGATTCCTACGAAATTACCTGTTTGCTACCATTCGAAGCTGTCTAAAAGGCCATATATTGGACCAGCACAAGCATGCAAAAGTGCTCCAGCACCTTCTTTTTACCACTTTCATTATGAACACAATTTGTAATCAACAAATATTGGATATGCAATTGCATTTAAATAAAATCAACATGCCAAATGACAAACATGTAACAGTTACTTGTACATTTTGTTTGAAAACCAATCAAATACATATGAAAAACATCCTACTAGTTTGTGCTATAAGCACTAATGGTGTGTCAGCATCTTCTTTTTAACTTCTAACAAATACACTACCCATTTGTTCTGAATTGTTGTTATGTATGCCATGTCTAATGGTGTCGCATCGAGAAACCACTACATAAAACATAACCACACGAACATAAGCCAATTATAGATAATTAATGATGTAGTCAGTTCATAGTTTAAAAAAGTTGAAACACAATGCATACAAAATGTAATATACCTTGTTCCATTCACTCTTGACATACCCACTGACTATGTTCCACATCCAATGCATAACGTAATAGCCACATTCATATCCTCCTGTTTGAAAATGGCTCTAAAAACACACAACATATATTATACGTGAATTTTCACCATATCAAACATGAACACCTACAACAATGACTATCCACAACATTATGATTAAATGCTTAACCTTGACTTCAATCCATATATAAGCAACATTTCCAAACCATTACTTTAGCTTATTGATTGAAGTAAGCTCCTAAGTACAGTTGCCGTTGTGATTCCTTGACCCATGTTTCAATGTATTTTTGACACTCTTCACTTCTTTCCTTTGCGCAGTGTATCGATTGAGGCTCAAGAAATCCATAGACCGATCCATGCCTTAAGCTTGTAGTTTGTTCTTCCATAAACCTAATTTTAACACATGACAACTCAAAATAAAACATCATTCCAAGTTTAAATGGTGTATAAATCGTTTTTTGTACTACACACGTGAAACTTAATGTACTTACATCATCCACAACTGTAGGTTAGAAATCTTCAGACATTTGTCGCCTGAAACAATTTCGTTCACATCAGAAAAGGTGATGAAGAATGATGTCACTGCATTAGGGAGACCAAATTTAGCTCCATCCCACACCAACTCCACTGGGTTCTTGTAAAAATCAAATAGGTTCTAAATGAGGTCGTCCAATGGGTCATCTCCACAATCAGTGTCAGACCTTTGAACCACTTCATTGGATTTTTTTTGTACACAACTATGAATACTATCATTGTAAATAACCACATCATCAGAATTAAATATTGAATTCATAACATAAACAACAAATTACTTTTTAATTCAAACAACTTGTAATATAAATGAAAAAACTGTATTCATGAATACTTGGGGAGGCACAAGCCTGACAAGATGTGTGGGCCACACAACAAATGTGTCAAGGGTATCTCTCACATATTGGATTTCAGAGCAGGGATAGGGACTTTAGCATCCCCATCAATAATTTCATTGACCATAACTCTGACGACATCATCTTCATAAGTGACATTGTGTATGGTGGACACCCCGTGCTCAACTTTTCCCATGGCAACCAGCTTGGTAGATTGATCACACACCACATGTAGTCCCATGGTAGGTACCACATTGGTGACATGGTCTTCAGCTGATGGATTCGTTGCTTTATCAGCACAACTCCCCTTTGTGCTGACACGTGCAACTATTCGCTGAAAATCCACGTCACCCGGAGGGGACGGTGGTGATGCCATTTGGGACAACTCCATTTTGATTTCCTCCTTCAACTCTTGTTTCTTTTCTTCCTTAACCTCTTGTGTTATTTTCTCAATTTTTTTGGTGACTTCTTCTTGTTCTCTCCTCCATTCTTCTTTCATATTTTGAATCAGGTCTGCCAAATCAGCTTGACTAATGGATGGCAAAAAACTACCAGAACCACGGGGTGCCTGTCCAAAATATTGGCGTATTGTCACACCAGTCCCTGCTACACGAACACGACCAGGGTGCTTTGGTCTTCCTAATGCAGTGTTTAGAATATCATTTCAACCGTGGGGAACAAAGCTCCCCTGTGTTGTTTGTTCTTCTAACAAGTCCTGCATTACTAATTACATGACAACCACAAAAATAAGAACATCGTTTACCATTTATTAGTGATATAACACAAAAATATGATATTAACTCACTATTCTATCTGCAATTTCTTGGCTCGCTGAAGATGTCATTCTTCCATACTTCTTTGTTCGAGCCATCTTCCACTTAACATGCCTTGCAATTGGAGAAGGTGGCTCATCGACCAATGTAGGGTTCTTGGTGTTTTGGGCATGCTGTTGTCTTTTCTTGATCTTTTCTTCCATCAGTCTTTTTTCGAGCAACTCATAACCCCCTCGTGATAGGACATGTGGGCAATCATTGAACTTTTGAATTTCCTGGGCCTTTTTTCTAACCCCCTATGTATAACATAAAATATGACACGAGTTAAACATTTAAGTAAATCAAAATGACTAATAATTGATAAATACTTCGATCACTTTTGGCAACCAGCTGTTTAACCTGCCAATTAGGATTTTCCCTGCTTGCTGCAAATGCCTCCCAAGTTTCTTGATCCAGCCCATACTTAACACAAGGAAGGTCTTTATCTTCACCCTGTTTATCACCATATATGTATTTAGATGTCAGCGAAGACTTAAATTGCCTCCATCTGGTGGCCACAGATGACATCACCTTCTTCCTCACTTGAAGTGGTTCCGGAATGTCAAATTTTCCCTGCACCACCAAAAACAACTCACATTAAGTGTATTAATTTTGTGGTACAGTTATTTGACTCAGCCAAATACGAAACAAACAAATTTTTTTTAAATACCAATATGTCGTCCCATATTAGCTGCTTAAGATTTGCCGGCACATCTTTCCAATTTTGGTGGATTATAGGGATTTTTTCTCGTGCTACAACTCCTAGGTAGCTGTGGAACTTGTGTCTGTGGGGCCCAGATCCTCTGCCAATTTGAGGATTTACTTGAACGGTTGGTCTACGGTGCTCCAAGTTCCATGATGTCAAGCTTCTTAGTCGCGTTGCTTGCCTGCTCTTTCTCAACGGACACTCAGAATGTCCATCTGAAGGAGGAGGCGACCGCAGTGGTGTTGCCATTATTGTCTGAAAAAACAAAATAAAAGCAATTAAGTTGTCATCATTTAACAAGAAAGCTAAATATAATGCAAATTAAACAATTCAGTAATACCCTTAATGGAAGGTCAAAATGTGATTTCATAAAGAAAACAAATTCTTTGACATTGATTACTTAAGATTTGTTGTTTTCCCACAAGCCTTCTTCATGATCCGTACGATTTGCATGCTCATCATCCACCATATGTTCGTCACCAATGGCAGATATTTGCCTAAACAATGATGGTACCTCATGTTTTTCTTGTGGACGTTGTTGACTTTCATCGACTATGCCAGTTGTTCTTCCTTGAATAACCACAGACAACCTTGAATTTGAAGGATCCTGCACATAAAAGACTTGTCTAGCTTGTTCAGCCATGAATGAAAGGATCGTCCTTGTAACCCAGTTTATCAAAATCAACTAACGTAAAACCAAATTGGTCTACATGAACGCCAGTGTTTCCATTAACCCAGTTACACTTAAAGACCGACACTCTGAATTCATTATAATCAACTTCCCATATTTCTTCAATGACACCAAAGTAAGGCATCAAAGCTCGAATCGGCTTTTTATCTAATGCACTAGAGAAGTGTTTCGAAAAAGCCTCAACACTGACACCACTATTCTATACAGAACTTTTATCATCCTGTGATTTTGTGTAAAAGGTGTAGTTGTCGATATCGTATCCCTTCCAAGTAGGGACATTAAGGTTGGGGCCCAACGCAAGTAAAGTTAACTTTGTTGAAGCATTTTCATCTGCAAGGATTTTCTCTCTGAACCACTTAATGAAAGTCTTGTTATGCTCTTGTAGTGCCTTCATGATGGAAAGCTTTGGGTGCAAATCTGTGATGTGTTGTTTGTGCATATCTATGTAAGGCAAAACCTATTGTGTGTTATTTAGAATATACAAATGTGCTTGTTCAACCTGTTCTCGGGTCATAGTGACGACATTGAAGCCTCGTGTACTCAGATAAGTCATGACGCGTCTGCGGAATGCCAACAGGTTTAAGTGCATCCACGTACTCGAAACAAAACTCAATACATTCTTTAGCAACATACCATTCAACAATTGAAGCTTCTGGTAGGTAATGATTTTTGGTGTAACCTTTGAAGACCTTCATGTACCGCTCAATAGGATACATCCATTGTAAAAAACCCAGACCACATAACCTTATCTCCCTAACAAGATGGACAATTAAATGCACCATTATGTCAAAAAATGAAGGCGGCAAAAACATTTCCAATTGACTAAGCACAATGGCAACCTCATTTTCCAGGTCATCCAGCTGTGTAGGGTCAATAACTTTGCTACAAATTGCATTAAAGAGAAAACATAGACGAGTAATGGAAACCCTTACTTTGTTAGGCAATGTACCTCGAATGGCTACGGCCAACAATTGTTGCATTAAAATGTGGCTATCGTGAGACTTCAAGCCTACCAATTTAAGCTCCTTCATGGACACAAGGCTCTTGATATTTGAAGAGTATCCTTGTGGGACTTTCAAAGTTCACAAACAATGACAAAAACTTTTTTTCTCCTTTGTTGACATGGTGTGACATGCTGGTGGCAAATACACTCGACAACCCTCTGATATGGGATGCAATTATTGACGTATACCTAATTCAACCAAGTCTTGTCGAATTTTCAAACCATCCTTAGTTTTTCCTTTTATGTTTAGTAAGGTTCCAATTAAGCCGTCGCATACATTTTTCTCAACATGCATGATGTCTATCCAATGTCGAACTTCTAGATCGGACCAGTACAAAAGATCAAAGAAAATTGACCTTTTCTTCCAGGTATTTTTTTGTGTGGCTTCGTTCTTTTGTGTCTTCCCAAAAATAGTGATAATTTCCTTCACCCGGTCATAAACTTGATTCCCATTTAACGGTGTAGGTGCAATTTCAGTCTCCTGCTGTCCATTAAAAGCTTTTTTCAATCGCCGATAAGGGTGGTAAGGTTTGAGAAATCTCTGATGTCTAGTATACACTGTTTTCTTTCCATGTTTTAGTTGCAGGTAGCTTGTTTGTTTCTCGCAAATAGGACAAGCGTGATGCCCCTTCACACTATAACCACTCAAATTCCCATATGCAGGAAAGTCATTAATGGTGCAAAAAACCATTCCACGCAACAAGAAACTTTGTTTGGCATTTGCATCGAACACTTCAACGCCGTCAACCCACAATTTCTGCAAGTCTTCAATCAACGGACTCAGATAGACATCAATATCATTGCCTGGTTGTCTTGGACCAGATATCATCATAGCCAACAAAATGTATTTTCGCTTCATGCATATCCAAGGAGGCAGGTTGTAAATCATCAACAACACTGGCCATGAACTGTGGTTGGTACTTAAGCTACCAAAAGGATTCATACCATCTGAAGCAAGAGAAAGCCTTAGGTTTCTTGGGTCTGACCCAAATTCTGGGTATAAACAATCTATCGTCTTCCATTGGAGAGAATCAGCAGGATGCCGCAAGAACCCATCAGCTCGTCTTCCTTCTGCATGCCAAGTAAAATGTTTGGCATCATTTTCATTAGAAAACAACCGCTTAAATCTTGGAATAATGGGCAGATACCAACAAACTTTTGCTGGGCACTGGTTTTTTGGTGTTGCATCATTACCACTATCGTCATCCTTCACTTTGTACCGGGATACCCCACATGTGGGGCAATTGCGCAGTGTCGCAAAGTCACCCCTGTACAACATGCAATTGTTAGGGCAGGCATGTATTTTCTGGTACTCCAAACCCACTGGACATAATATCTTCTTTGCATCATAGTGATTTTTCGGGAGAACGTTGTCTTCAGGAAGCATATTTTTCAACAATTGTAGCAATTTGGTGAAGCTTTTGTAATTCCACCCAAATCTTGCCTTCAAGTTCACCAAACCTAACATAGCTAACATCCTTGTGAATGTTGTGCACCCCGCATACAATGGCTTATTTGAATCACTTTGTAATTGGTCATAGTAAGGTGCATGTGCTTCACGAAAACCCTCTTGGCCGATATCACGTATCATTTCTCCCAACCGACACCCAAATACGTCGTCATGAGATACAGTTTCAGACATTGATGGCACGTCTGACAATTCTCCATGCCAAATCCATTTAGTATAACTTTGGATTATGCCTTCACATATAAGATGTGTCCTAATCTCATTCAATGACTGTCGTCTTCCATTTGCACATTTAACACAAGGGCAAAAGAATTTACCACCCAATGGTGGTGCATTAAGTTCAGCAAATTGCAAGAAGTATTCAACCCCATTCTCATAGTCTTCAGTGATACATGGTTTTTTCATCCAACTGCGATCCATGTTTACTCTGTTGGTATACTAAAAAGGTCATCCATCATGCGAAAACATTCCACCTACTTCATTGAAGGTGTGGCCCTATCCCATTCAGGAAGATTTAATTTTTGTACCTATTTCATGTGTCGAGGTGAACTATGGGTTGTCCAGTTTGACAAAATTTTGGCAGCATTTTGCCTTCATCTCCAAGTACACCAAGTGAAACTAGTGACATAAAGTCACCACATCTCATATGTGCACCCAGAGATCAAAGCAAGATGCATTTATCCAAAATTTCATCAAAATAAACAAACCATCCTTCACTTTAACACATGAATTAGGTACAAAAATAAAATCTTCCCAAACTATCCAAACGGACAATTCAAGGTCAATACAATGATTAATCCAAACTATTTGTATTAATCATTGTACTAAATCTTGAACAGGACACTAAGGTTCACTAAAAATTGAGATAACTTTAAAACAAGGTATAACACATGTTACAACAGGTAAGTGTGATGTGCAAAAATGTGTATAAAAGACACATGAACCTTGTCCAGTGGAAACAAACAACAATAGCAACCTCGTTGATGGCAACAGAAAGGAATCCACAACTTAGATAGACAATAATAAATAATGTCAGCTTCGACGCTGACTAAGATCCCTTGCAACATGTTGAGTTACATGTACCTGCAAACAAAATAAATACATAAGTCTGATGTTAAGAGCATATTAACTTGCATCCTTAAATTAGGATGAAACTACAATTTCATTCTATAGCATAGTTACAACAGGTAAGTCAAGGGAAAAGAAAAAAAAAGTAGTGTAGGAAGCATATGATGCTAACACTCTGCGTCTGAGAGATGAGAGAGAAAGTTCGTGAGAGAGATACTGGGTGGTTGAGAGTCCAAAATAGAAACAGGTACAGAGTGAACAACTCTGCGTTTGGGTTTGGGCAGCAATCTGCCATCTTAGCAGATCAACATAGAGGTGAAATTAGGAGGCATCTACTGCAGAGCGTCATTGTTGCAAATGAAATGGTTGATGAGGCCAATAGGAGAGGTAGGAGCTGCCTTCTCTTCAAAGTTGACTATGAGAAAGCCTATGATTCAGTCAGCTGGGATTCTTATGTACTTGATGAAAAGGTTGGGTTTCTGCTCTAAATGGACCAGCTGGATGGAGGACTGCCTGAAATCAGCTTGAATTTCTATACTGGTCAATGGGAGCCCAACAGGTCAATTCATGCCCCAAAGAGGACTAAGACAAGGCGACCCACTTGCTCCTTTTTTATTCAACATAGCAGCAGAGGGTCTGTCAGGTCTTATGAGGGAAGCACATAACAAAAACTGCCATGCAGGCTATAAGGTTGGGAAGGAAGAAGTGGATATTAGCGTCTTACAGTACGCAGACGATACTATATTCTTTGGGGCTGCAACATCGTTTAACGTGCAAACTATCAAAGTAATGTTAAGGACTTTTGAATTGGTGTCGGGGTTGAAGATTAATTTTGCCAAGAGTAGCTTTGCGGCTTTTGGAATGAATTCTCAATGGATTCATAGTGTTGCTTCTTATCTGAACTGCAGATTGTTGTCTGTACCGTTTCCATAGTTAGGGGTTCCTATTGGAGCTAATCCAAGGCGGGGTGAGACATGGGTTCCGTTAGTAAAGAAATGGGAGACAAAATTAGCTAAGTGGAAGCAAAAATATGTCTCCTTTAGGGGTAGAGTGACACTTATAAAGTCATTCCTTAACTCGATTCTTATATTTCTCCTTTCTGTTTTCCGGATACCTAACAACAGGATGGACAAGTTAGTGAGGCTGTAGAGAAGATTTTTATGGGGGGGATGTTGATTTGGAGAAGATAGGTTGGCTGAGTTGGTCCGAGGTCTGTCAACCAAAGGAGAAAGGAAGATTGGGTATTCGGGATCTTGTGAAGTTCAATATTGTGTTGCTCGAAAAATGGAGGTGGAACATTTTCCATAACCATGGGGAATTATGGGCACAAGTGTTGGAATCAAAGTATGGAGGATGGAGGTCGTTGGATGATTCGAGAAGATCCAGGTATGAGTCTATATGGTGGAGGGATTTGAGTAGCATTTGTAATTCAAATGTAGAGGAGGGATGGTTTAGAAATCATGTTAAATGGAAGATTGGGTGTGCATCTAGGGTACTGTTTTGGGAGGATGATTGGAAGGAGGCTGGTGTCATTTTGAAGATGAAGTATCCTAAACTATTCTTAATTTCACAGCAACAGAAAAACTGTAACACCCCAAAAAATTAGAGAATTATAGACAATTACTAAGATTAAAATGTTAATGAAAGGCAGTAGAAAAATTTAGGACAAAATGACAAGAACGCCCCTGAACAATTTCAGAAATGACGTTTATGTCCCTAGGATGAAAATGATAATTTTGCCCTGAACAATTCTGGAAATAATCAATGTATCCCTAGGAGAAATTACCAAAATATCCTTGGACAATTTCAAAAATGACAGATAGGTCCCTAAGGCACTAAATGACCAAAATACCCCTGGATATTTTATTAATGACCAAATTGCCCTAGGAAGTCCAGTATGACATTTAAGGAAGAAATGTTATAAATATTCTCAGATGGGTTAGAAATAACCAAAGATACCCTTAGGGTGACAATTACAGAGATGTTCTGAACAATTTTTTTGGAAATGACAATTATACCCTTAGGGTGAGTCTTGAATGAGCTCCTCGAAAGCTTGATGTAAATAAACGAATTTTTGTCCTCCGTTTCCGAGCTATATATCCTCGTTTAATTACCAAAATGCCCTTAGGTCAAAAACTGACCAAAAATGACTTTAGAAATTTGTGGGAACTTCACCATTGGATAAAATACTTTTAGAAAACCTAGTATCAGTGAGGTTGGTGGCGAAAAACCTTAAAATAAAATTTCTACGAATTTTGGAAGATAGGATGAAAAGAGCTTAATTTAGACTACCCTAGGCATCAGAAAATTATTAGACCAGTATGGACAGGATCTATAGAATTTTCCCTTAATTATGACAGGGATAAGTGCTCTAAATAAGTTAGATTAGTAATTTTAATAATTCAAAGCAAAACGGACCAATAAGAATTCAAGAAAAGCTATTACATGTAATTGAAGGAAAAATTGATTGATTAGAATTCCTAATACAAGTTTTGGCAGTATGATGCAAGATCAATGGAAAAAAAAAAGCTCTAAGAAACTTCAAGAATGGACACATGGATGTTTAAGAGGCTTAGGAACTTGCTATTGGTCCAAATGGAAAGCTAGTCATAAATGCTTAAAAGATATTTGAAGCAAATTTTATTTTGTTTCCTTGAGCAGAAAACCTAGACATATCTAGGCCTTATTTCAAAGATCCCAACGGTTAAAAGCTAGATATGTAAGTTAGGAGTATACCATTAAAATTTTAAGAAGATCCAACGGTTAACGAACCTAGAATTATTATTTTACAGAAACGGGTTTTTCCAAAAATGAAGCAAAATACAAAAATCTATTAAGCCAAGCCACCTACGGATTTGAATTAAAATCAAATGGAATACACCTTGCTGAAGCAAATCCCACGTGCAATACAAGATGGAGGTAGAATGGTGCAGAATTTTCATGAACTAGGACACATGTATGGTAGAAAAGCCT
>PYAF01002958.1:865166-883024 GCA_007407185.1 Glycine tomentella | reverse complement strand
GAGCATGCATCTTATACATCACACAGTTGGGTATACGTGGGATGATCTGTATATTGTATAAGTTGTGTGGTCTTTTTATGATTAAATTTTATTTATTTGTGCTTACATATATATGTGTATTATTCAAACTACGTTTGTCATAAACTTACCCGAGTTGTGTCTGTGGTTGACACCTGTGATGACCCCAATTGATTTGGGCAAGCAGATGAACAGTAGTAGCTGAGCATGGATGTGGATTGAAGATGTGCATGGATTTGAGTTGAGGATGTGCTACAGATGTTGTAATTTTATTTTATGGCCTATGATATGTATGGGACTGTTTATTTATGGACATGTAATATGGACTGTTTATATTCTAATTGATGCACTGTATTTGTATAAACTGTGGTGAGGAAAATCGTTTACGTTACGAAGGAATTATCAAGTTAAAGTAATAAGAAAAGAATTTTCGTGAAAAATTTACAACTAAGATCATTTTAATACAAAGTTGACACGAGTTTTTAATTAAAATCAATCAAGCACGAGAGAGTCACGAGAGGCGTTACAATGGTGGTATCCAACAGATGAGGTCTATATCCCATGCAGGTTGGGAATGGAAGTTTAGGTGGAGGAGGCGCTTTATGGAGGGAGAGATAGCAACAGTCATAAACTTTATTGAGGATCTACAAGATCTTCAGCTACAACATCAGCTGCAAGATTCTTGGTTGTGGGAGGGAGATTCGAGCGGGAAATACTTAGAGGGAGATTCTGCACTATAGGGTAGGCTGAATAGTAGAGTTTCACTTTTTGGAGGGATGGGTGCCTATCCTTGCTCGATAGGTTGTATTGGTTATATGCTATACTTGTACTCTTTCTCTTACACATTTATATATATATATATATATATATATATATTATCTTTGCGAAGCAAAAAAAAAATTGTATAGCATAGTTTACATTCCATTTAGTGAAATGATGAGTGACAATGGGTATTTGTTGTTGGTGCAGGGTCCTAACAAAGTAGAACATAACATTAACAATGATAAAATGTACCTCAAAATATGGAGTATATGAGTGATTATATGCCTGATGTAGTTGCAGTGGTATACAAGGAGTTTCTGTTGCTACCACAATAACCCTTTAGGAGCTAACCTACAGGATACATTGCCGCTTAAAAAAAGGGAGGATAATAACTTTATTAATGAAATTTGTACCAACAATTGAATTGACTATTGAGATAAAGATGTAAATGAAGAATATTAATTACCATGCACAAGGAATTTTGCGGTAATTAAATTGGAAGCAGAGGCTGCAACTATCAGCGGGTAGTGCCAGAGATTTCAAGTACCTACATGGGAATTCATTAATTGATGGAAATATAAAACCAAGTAACAGAATAATGTTGACCATCAAACACTCCTAAGTGAAGGTTATCACTGGTAAGTCTAAGTGATGTAGGATATGATCAGAAAGTTCATAAAACAAAAATGGATGCAGTTGACCTTTCATACATTATACCATTAAGTCAATGGATATCAAGATAGTTACTTGGTAAAATATAAAACAGTATAAACAATTATGTGGGTGTGTCATTAATTGGTGAAGGGCTTGGAGAAAAGAGGAGATTTTCAAAGAAGAATGTTAAATCTGAAAAGTAGAAATCCAAGCCAAAAGATCAGAAAAATGGTGAGCAAATGTGTTAAAGATCAGACTTTATCATAAGAACAAATAAAAATGATTTCATGTGTAGTACATCTTTGATATGATTTTTGTTATGGATCAAGCCTAGCTAGGACCTAACCCGAATCCAAGTCCTGCTCCTCTAAAATGTTGACTATGGAAACTATTAAGAACAACGTATAATTTCTGTCTTCGAATCTGGGCCTCTAGCATAGAAATCCAGTCCATCCTTACTCCTAAAAATAGTACTATTGGAACCTACTTTACAATTACGCGCATCTATTACTATTAGTCTTTGTGTAAACTTCTTCACTAACTTAGCAGCGGAGTGTGCCTTTGCATATACTTTAACTTCCCTTCATGCAGGCTAGGTTGAAGGAGTTCAGACTACGTGCTACCCTCACAATTCGAGGCAAATTCATTTATCAATCTAGGCCTATTAGTCCCACAGAGTTTGACCACCACTATCAATACTTCGAATAGAACAAGTCTTTAATACCATTTCTTGAATCAATTACTCCTAAAGCTTATTAGTGTGTTTGTTTAATGATTTTTCCATAGAAATCCTACTTGCACAAAGGATTCATGTTCAATGAATCCGATATGAGTTGATTGACATGCTAAGTTGTTTAGGTAAAACAATTAAATGATTTTGTTACATTTGTATCACATGTCTCTAATACCATATCATGAACTAATTATCCCCAGATTTTAAAATTTTAGATGAAAGCATATCATCGTTGTATGTCAAACATGAGACAACAATTTGCAAGCATCGAGTCTTTTTCTTAAATTTGGCTTAGAAGAATGGGAGCAGTAAATTTAAATTATATCTCTACAGAGGATACTTATATGATCTAATAATTATATAACTTGAAAACTTAGCTTGAGATGTTGGATAAAAGCAAGTTGACGTTTTATATCTAACAATATTTGAGGAGGTCCTAAACATTGAGAAAATCTCATTCAGAGTAGTTGGCACAAATGTGTATCTAAGTGAATTGATTTTAAGAAAGTAATATTTTTATATTTTTTTATAGAACTTTATGAAAAAATATTTGATTCTAAAATTAAATTCCCCTAATATGTTAGGCAGCTGCAGTTTGGTTCCTAAACATCTATTGAAGAAGCTACTGCTATTTGGGTGTAATGTAACAAATGCTTCTAAATCAAATTGTGGCAACGATTAATCATGTCTTGTAAGTTTGCACTAAAACATTTACAACTGCTGCACACAATAGACCTTGTACTTATTCAACTTTAGTCTGGGGGTGATTCTTTAACCCTTGTCAAATACACCACTTCTCAACTGCCTTTGATCATGAAACATGGTTGGAGGAGCCCAATAACTTCTCAATTCAATGGCAGGGGTAGAAATGAAGGTAGAAAAAAGGCCCAAACTTGACCCACTTACTTAATCTTTTAATTAAGTTGACTTGTACACATTTTTTTCCTGCAACCTCCAATTCAATTTATACAACTAAGGTTATAAGTCTGACAAATTTAGATCATCTGGAATTCAGATATAATTGCACCTTCCTGCAGTTGTAATCCCACGATCCTAGTTTTATAGGAGACATATATATATATATATATATATATATATATATATATATGACATACTTGTTGAATTAATAAATTATTTTAACAGTTGACAGCCTCACATCTTGCACATCATTTTTTTTAATTCTAGTATTGTAGGTTAACATTTAACCTTTAGATCAAACTTAGAAAACAAAGAATTGTTTCTTGCCAAAGGACAAAGGTAGTTAGAACATAGCCAACATGAAAGAGATACAAATGCAAAGTACGAAATAACTTATAAATCTTTGGAACTTGGCCGCAGAAGTTGTTCGACATAGATTAGGTTGTAGTGTGAAAGGTATCACTACAATAAGATGGTGAAATTAAAAGAATCAAAATAAAAAGATCATAGAATACATACGATATAATTGACATGTACATTTTGGAAATAAAAAGTATGTATATATTTGATACAAACCTAACACAAGAAAGGTCACACAAGGAAGGTTTTCCCTAAAGGTCACAGAAGAAAGCTTAATTAAAAAATCAGACTTTATCATTGCAAGAAAGGTCACACAAGGAAGGTTTTCACTAAAGGAAGGACAATGAAGGAAACCAATATAGATCAAAGGACTATGCAACCATTGTCCACACTGCTGGGTATGAATCTACTAAAGCATTAGTTGTTTCAAATGAAAGTCCAAACTCATAATGAATAATGGATTTAGGATGCACATGACAACAAAAAGACAATGATTTGAAGAATTTTCTGATGAAGCAGAAGGGCTAGTTCTTTTGGGAGACAATAAACTATGCAAGATTGAAGGAATTGGATCAATCAGATTGTAGTTCCATTATGGTATGGATAGAATACGTGATTCAGTCAGGTATGTGCCTGATTTGGAAAGAAACTTGATATCCATTGGTGTGTTTGATAATAAAAAAATGTGTTTAAAGGATCAAAGGGAATTCTGAATGTTGTCAAGGATTCAACAATTGTAATGAGAGGAATCATGAAAAATGGCTTGTATGCAATCAATGGTGAGGTTGTTATTGGCTCAGTGGCTACTGCAGCAGGAAAAATTCATTTAAAATCTGAATGAGGACCAAATGCATTCTAAATCAGCCAAGTGTTGATGAGAATGAGGACCTTGCTCCTGAAAAGATAAACCTTGAGGTGGAAACTGAGATGACTTCCACTAAATTTCAAGGTCTGGCAGACCACAAGATGATGATGAATCTAAAGAGGATCAAACACTAGAAGACAATTACCTGTTGGCCAGAGATAGGACAAGAAGGGAAATAAGAATTCCTCAAAAGGTATGGCTATGTTGACTTAAGTGCCTTTGCCTTAGTGATGGCTAGTGAGGTTTTATAGAAGGATTCAAAGAGTGTTGATGCTACCTTAGCTAGCCAAGATGGGCAGAAGTGGCTAAAAGCAATGGAAGAAGAAATGAAAACCTTATATTTGAATCAAACCTAGAAACTGGTCAAGAAGCCCCTTGGTTCAAGGGTGGTGAATTGCAAATGGTTGTTCAAGAAGAAGGAAAGGGTACCTGCAATAGAGTCAGACAGATTCAAGGCAACAGTAGTGGCCAAAGGCTTCACTCAAAAGGAGGGAATAAACTTTAATAAAGTGTTCTCTATGGTGAAAATAGGTCAATAAGAATCATATTGGCAATGGGGACAATATTTGACCATGAACTTGAGTAGATAGATGTTAAAACTGCATTTATGTATGGAAATCTAGATGAAGAGTTTCTAATGAGTAAACCATAGATATTTGAGGTCAAGGGGAAAGAGGACGATGTGTGCAAGCCAAACAAATCCTTCTATGGCTTCAAATCGTCTCCTACGCAATGGAATAACAGGTTTGATGAATTTATGGCTTGAATAAATTTCCATAGAAGTCACTGTGACAACTGTGTATACCTTAAATTCCTTGAACAGGGCATATTTGTAGCATTGCTTCTGTATGTGATGACATTTTGATAGCTAGCAACAACAAGGATGAGTTAGCTAAAGTGAAGTTTGAACTCAGCAAGGAATTTGAAATGAAAAAGTTGGGGTCAAGTAAAAGGATATTGGGTATAGAGATAACAAGGGACATAAAACTGAGGGTGTTGCTTGTATCTCAAGAATCATACTTCAGAAAGGTCCTTGAAAGGTTTGGCATATCCAATTGCAAACCTATTATCAGTCCCATGTCTCAGTAATTTAAATTAAGTGCTGATCAAACTCCTAAGACTCATGAGGAACAAATCTACATGGAAGAACTACTACAGAAGAAAAAAACAACGTCGGTCTTTAGACCCATACAAAGACAGTTAGAAGACAGAATAATGCGATTATATTGTAACAATAACTACAACATGATTTTCTACTATCACCCTCTCACAAAGCTTGAAAATCCACTAAAAGGATTACTAGTTTACTTTTGTGCTAACTAATTTCAACTTCCTAGTACTTCATGAAATGAAATTTCCCTTCAAATTTGAGGTAGGCTTGATTGTAATTTCTTAACTAATGCATACTTGTTGATTGCATGAATTGTTAAAACTAATGCTTTGCCTACTGGGTTGGGGAAAACAATTGTTTTGGGAGTGGACAAGCTAGGATCCAAGTTTAATGTCGATATCAAAACCATTTTGTGTTGTGTGATTAATTCTAATAAAGAAATGATTTCCAAAGCTACCCAACAGTGTTGCAGTGCAATAGCCCCTTATTTCTTTAACTTTTTTTTTTACTGCATAGGCCTAGCAAATAAATTGAACTTCAAACAAGATTGATTGATCTCTAAATTTACTTATTTGCACAACAACTTGAAATAGATCAGTTGATAATATTGAGATGAAATTTCATTACACAAACAAATAAGATAAAAACTACAAAAACAAAAGACATATATACTGATAAACACATATAATACAATACCATATGAAACTAATGCATTCCTTGTCAATTAGCATGGGTTTTGTTATTTGTTCTTTTCAACTTCATTAATTAAGCACACCCTCAACAAGTCTTGTGAGCCATTGTGGTTTCCCAGTCATCAAAACATTATATCCCAAAAGCATTCCAAATAACAACCCACATGCATATGCCTAACACTGATTAAGAGTGTGTACATATGCCGTTAATAGATACGGGTATTAACGAAAGGTCAAGCTACTAGTGTTCTAAGGACCAAAATGTTCATATTCTAGTTTTCACCATTCGAACACATTTTGGTACACCAAAGTGAAAAAGTCTGCAATCAGTACCATACAAATTACATTTGTAGCTATTACCTCAAAATCAACGAACCCTAGCTCCCTGACCCCGTAGACTTTTATTTGTACTCGCCATCGGAAACAATCATCCACAAACTGATGGAAGTTACCTTTATCTTGGTGGACACGGCGGCGATAACACGGTGTTCCAACCAGCTTCAGAGTCTAACCTCAAAGAAGAACAATGAGTGAAGAATGAAGGCTTAAAAAGGGTCAGAGAGCTTGCTTACAATGACATTCAAACAGCTAATGCATCTTACCTTTGCTTCAATGGTTACAATGGTCGTTCAACAGTATGACAGTGCTCTTCGAGACGAGGCTGCTTCAATGGATCCGACAATGTTGGTGGTAAGTGAGACAGGGTCGCGCAATTGTAGAAAACAAGAAGGGAAAGTAAATTGTTTTTATTAATTTAAAAAGCATCAAAGTTGGTTATTGGTGAAACCGACTTTGAATTATTGAATACAACGACGGTTTTAGGATAACCGTATTTGTATTATGATCAACAACGACAGTCGTTCCATTAACCGACTTCGTTAATGTATTAGTGTTCAAATAATTACAAAAATGCCACCGGTTCTTCTACAAAGTCGGTTTTCAATCAACCGTCGTGAATGCAATTCATTCACCTTAATTTCTTCTACACAAGTGCAATTATCTCCGTATTGAAGATCTTAGATATTAGCTTGGTAGCCGAATGGCAATTTCCACAAACACAGATTCTTCATCACGATCCTAATTATATTCCCCGGCTTTCTTCTTATCAAACCGAAAGCAATAGCTAACTTCTCACTGTCTTGACTAAAAGCCCATTCTTTCCACTCCTCATCCAGATCATAGAGAACCTCAAAACCATCAGTCTCCTCCAAGAGATTAATTAGCTAGTATATATCTATCTCATCCAGCATTCTATAAATATTTTCCATCTGTGGATTAATTAGCGAATGGGGAAAAAAAAGAAGTAAAGAAAAAGTCAGGCTACAGGAGCAGTTGCAGCTACAGGAGCCAAGCCATCGTCCCTCCGCTACACTCATTCTCTCTCTCTCAAGTCTCAAGTCACAATTCAATAGCAAAAACAAAACAAATTTCACAAGTCACAACAAAACCATGGTGTTCATCGTGTCACCCAATCACAAAACCTTTTCCATAGACCTAAACCCTAACACCACTACCACCCTTCATCATGTCACCCAATAAAGCATTTGAGAAGGATTGTTTTTCATATAAAGCAAATTAAGGATTTAGAGAGAAGGAATGCTAACCTTTCGTAACTCGCCGCCACAGAGAGTTTTGAGTGAGAGCGAGAGGGAGACTGAGAGAGAGAAAGCGAGAGTTAGACCGAGAGTTAGAATGTCGACAGCGAAGATAGCGAGAGTGAGAGTGGGCACAAGAAAGGGTTCGAGGAGTAAGATTGCAAAATGAGCTCGAGCATTTAGGCACCATTGTTACAATTATTATAAAGACCCAACAACATTGATTTTTAAATAAAATTGATATTATTCACTCATTCCACAACATCGGTTTTTTGAAAATCGATGTTAACTATTGACTAACAACATTGATTTTTGGAAAACCAATGTTAACATTATAATAGCAACATAGGTTTTCGAAAATCGGTGTTGAGTTTCTGCTAGTAATATTGATTTTTCGAAAAATTGATGTTAACGATATTCCTTTATTTATGAAAATGTCCCTGTGAATAATTTAATTAACATTGATTTTTTTTAACCGGTATTAAAAAATCGATGTTAAGGATATTCTTTTATTTATGAAAATACCACCATGAATAATTTAACATTGATGTATTTTGTAATCGATATTAAATTGATAATGTTGAATGAATATTTTATAGTAGTGAATAATCAATCGTTAATTGTTGTATGTGGTGTTGTGTTGTATTTGGCTGTCTTGGATGAGTTGGATTAGTGGTCAAGCTGATGAGGTCCAAGATTTTGGCTTCGGATAGGGGTAATGCTTTGTTGGGGGGCACGATTTTGCTTGATTTTGAGAGAATTGGGCTTTTTGATGGGGGTAGCAGTGGGGTTATTCTATATTTATTCCTTCACTCTAGCATAAATAAACTGGGTCTACTATGATACTTTTCTTTTCTATTGTTGTATTTGTTGAACTTTCTCTACCTTTTCTATATATATATATATATATATATATATATATATATATATATATATATGATTTCTTTGCCGATTTAAAAAATAGTATAATTAATTGAATTAATTTATTTTAAATTTAAAAGGCGAGAGTAATTAATATACTATTTGTTTTTGTTTAAAACTCATTATCCGGAAGACACTTTGAGTTTTTCTTTACTAATTTGAGTCCAACCAGATAATTACATTAAGAAAGAGTTTAGTAGGGGATAAATTTTTATTTTTTGGAAATTTTAATTGGAAAACTTAATTTTGTGTTTGGTACATACTTTAAAAATAACATTAATGTGAAAAGAGGTTCCTTTTCCTACAAAATTTTTTTAATGCGAGACGTGAGAATCGAACTTTTTCAAGTTAATTTTTTTTAATTGCAATAAAAACATCATGTTACTTTTATTAGATTATTTAATATGATAAATAATTAAAGTAATTGGAAAACAATATCACATAATTCTTTAATTATTATGAAACTTATACAAGTATTCCTAAAAACATTTGTAATCAACCGAACATATTTATTCATTCCTAGAAATCATGATTACCGAGCATGAAAAATCTCTCTCTCCTACCAAACGCCCCTTAAGGAAATAGTTTTTTAAGAGTTTGTTGGTCTGAAAATTGCGATTAATTAGCTTTGGGAAACACCTAATTACTAACAAGTTGATTTTCTTTAGGCGACTGAGTCAAGAAATAAATTCTATGCTAAAGAGCTTTCTAGCCATAGTTAAACTAAAGTTTTTATGCTATGTTACTTTTACAAAATTGCAATAAAGAAAAACAATTATGAAAAGTTGTAAATAAAGCGATAAATAAAAGATAAATGATTGGAAAAGATAAACTTAATTGATTTGGTGGGGAACCTATTTTACAACATGTTTTTTTCCTCATTATAATGTTTTCTAAATAGTTACAAGCACCAATCATTTTCTAAGTACGACAACCATTTTTCTTATAACTACACATGATTGACAATTATGGGTGCATGCTTCCATCATGGAAATTGTCCTTGAGCATTTCCCATGTTTTTTTTTTACCTCTAATGATGCAATCCATGTGCAAACAAACAATTACTATTTTCCATTACCCACTTCTCGGCAAAAAAATATATATATTATAGTTTTATTAATAAATTACGTATTCGTTGCAGTTTGAAACTTATTTACGTGGGTGTAGCAAGCAGTGGCGCCTGAGCTGGGCGGGACCGGTGGCGCCCCAGGGAGGCACGACAGGGGCTTAGTGGCGCCCTAGGGAGGCGCGACTCCTACGATGCTGACACGTGTCATTTTGGGACATGTGTCAAATTGCGGCGCGATGCGAAAAACTTCGGAAGGCTATAACTTTTGACTAGGACGTCCGATTGATGCGAAATCGGTGGCCACGCGCTCGAAATCGAGAGGAGAAGGCCTGGGCAAGTTCCCGAAAATTTTTCCCAAACGAGGCTTCTAAGTGCCTCAAAAATGCGATTTTGTCTTTTAACCTCCAAAAAATTGCTCGTTTTTTGATTTTTTGTTTAATCAATTAGTGAATTTCATGCTGTCTTTTATTTTTTCAATTACTTCATTCAATTTCGAGCGGTTTGACATAAAATACGCCTTCATCGGACATTCCTATCAAAAATTATGACTGTTTAAAGAATTTGCTTGACGTATATATATGGGTGAAAACAGGTCAGGTCAAACTTTGTTAGGCTTGCCCTGGGCTTGATTTAAGAATGTAAAGCTTGGCCTATCCTATTTATCTATCATAGGTTTTTTTTTAGGCATGGCCTAGCCTATTTAAAAGCTTGGCTTGACCTACGAGACTATTATATATTAAAAACATACTTTACAATAAATATATATATATATATTAAATAAGTCAGCCTGATAGGTTTATCAAGTTTTTTTTTAAAGGTTGAGCCTGACCTTTTTATTTAAATAGATTTTTCAAAAAGCTTTAACCTAGCCTTAAATAGGTCAGGCCAAAAATTTTGATAGGAATATCCGATAAAGGCGTATTTTATGTCAAACCGCTCGAAATTGAATGAAATAATTGAAAAAATAAAAGACAGCATGCAATTCACTAATTGATTAAACAAAAAATCAAAAAAGGAGCAATTTTTTGGAGGTTAAAAGACAAAATCGCATTTTTGAGGCACTTAGAAGCCTCGTTTGGGAAAAATTTTCGGGAACTTGCCCAGGCCTTCTCCTCTCTATTTCGAGCTTGTGGCCACCGATTTCGCGTCAATCGGACGTCCCAGTCAAAAGTTATGGCCTTCCGAAGTTTTTTCGCATCGCGCCGCAATTTGACACGTGTCCCAAAATGACATGTGTCAGCATCGTAGGAGTCGCGCCTCCCTGGGGTGCCACTAAGCCCCTGTCGTGCCTCCCTGGGGCGCCACTGGTCCCGCCCAGCTCAGGCGCCACTGCTTGCTACACCCACGTAAATAAGTTTCAAACTGCAACGAATACGTAATTTATTAATAAAACTATAATATATATATTTTTTTGCCCCCACTTCTCCTTTTTTTCTTTTAGGAAATCAAGGCTCCATGCATGCTCAGATTTGGAGAAACTACTTCCAACTAGTCCCATATTCAAATCTTCCTTCTAGCTTGGTATTCCTTAATGGGAAATGCTTATAAAAAAATTCCCTATTGGGAAATTCAAGTGGGGTAAAATATCAAAGATATCTTTATCAATTTGGGTTACCAGCACTCCACACAGTTGAAACTTAATATCACCTTCAACCAAAAGTCTTAAGGCATTAGGTTTGTCGATCTATCTCACTTATATGTTACTCAACTTGTCTATTTCTATTGTACACGAGACTTCATATTCAGACTTGCAATCCAACAATCTTACCTTCAAGTATGAGTTTCTTTCACATGATAGATTCTTCTCAAATGGAAGCCTTTTTCGATCTATGAGTATTTAATGGTGACCCTTAGGGCTTAGACATGCCAGTCGATATGTTCTAAATACTTGTACCATCTTTAGCTCGCATCAATGGGACAAGCCGCCTAACCTCCACAGTGTCAGGAAGACTTTCAACATAAGAGATCTCTATACATGAATCTCATGTATGAATCCACATCACCAATTTTATTATGTATCAATACTTGTCAGAGTTTATCACCAAGTTGAACCATTAATTTTAATACCGCTTGTTTAAAAATCCAAGCTAAGGGGGATAGACACACTGAGGAGATCTTCACCAGTGGATCACAGACTAACACACAAATAAAATTTGACACCATAATTAACTCAAAACCTTAAAACATTATATTTGTTGGTTTTTATCACTAATATATACTCAATTTCTTCATTTCTTCTCAATGTGAAATTTCTTATTCACACTTACACTAACATTTCCCAAAAATGAGTCTATTTCAAGACCAATAGTAAGCCAAAATTTGTTGAGCTCGGGCTAACCATTAAAAAATGGCTATTTTAGTTGTTAACCATTAGAAACAGTTGTTAGCTATCGTGAGTGACTATATTAGTCATTAGTCGTTAGAAATAAATGTTAGTCGTTTGTCATAAAAAAATAACTAATTTAATCATTTGCCATTTTTAGCGCTAATCATAAGGACTACACCAATCGATGGCATGGTAAATAATTGTGGTTCTTGATATTTAACATTTTTAGTGTTAGCAGATCTCTTTTCTTTTTATTTACTAGAAGAAATAAAATCATACCCTTTTTTTTAATCAATAAAATCATAGTTGAATTCCTTATCATACATCGATAATAAGCGATATACTAGATACTGTTAAAATATAGAGATATCTTATCACTTTCATCGAACTATTATCATTATTATTATTATTATTATTATTATTATTATTATTATTATTATTATTATTATTATTATTATTATTATTATTATAAGTGAAATATTGTTTGAATTTATTTAAATTAAAAATCACTAAAACGGACTACAAGTGAAATAAGGATAAGATTTAACATATGATCCCATTGACTCTATTTTATATAATAACATCGTTATCTCTGTTAAGTAAAAAATTTAAGTATAGAAGTAATATTTTTAATAAAGTTAATTTTAATAGAAAAGGTTAGTTTCCGAAAAGAATCTTGTTGAAAATAGTATGAAAGCCACCTATTATATTAAATCTTATCAAAATATGTTTTAGATGGAGGTTTTTCTAAATATATTTTTGATAAAGGTTTGTCGAAATACTTGAAGTTTGTCGAAATATTTACTTTCGATATAAGTTTGTCAAAAATGAATAATAGGAAATTTGACTAAGTATTACTTATAGAAAGATTCTTTCAATAAAAAGTGATTAAGAGTGTAAATGATCTTATCGAAAAATAAAGTTGTCTAAATTAATATGTTTGACAAAAATTAGTTTAGTTTGAATTATGTCAAAAAGGAGAGAGTTGAAAATTTGACAGTTATCCCCAAAAATATGTCAAAAATTTGACAGTTTAGTTTAGTTTGAATTATGTCAAAAATTTGAATGAGTCTCGGTTCAAAAGTCACATTTTGTATGTATTCGTTCCACTTTCAATAAATTTTTGTTTAATTTACTTTTATGCATCTTTCTAAAGCTTTTATTGTTTCATTTATACTTTTATTCAATTTCCTTTGCTTGTTTATAATTGAATTCATTGTACATTATATGCATAGAACTACTATCAAAAAACTAGTATCGGAAACTATTAATTATAGAAATTATTATATAAACTACTTTTACACAAAAAGAATTATTAGTATTAATGGACATTATCATCGAAAATACTATCACTATTAGTATCGAAAACTAGTATTAGTGGAAATTATTAAGTAATTCTCTCAAATTTAAAATTTAAATTATTTGTTCAAGAAAAAAAATAACTTATAATTGAAAATAAATTCTATGTTTAACATCAGCAGTGAAAATTAATAGGTTAGGAATAGAAATTATTTTCGAAAAATGATTTACAATTTTCAGAGTTAACAAATATAAAAAAAATATATAATAATATATAAATACATAGATAAATGGATACAAAAATAAGCTACATAAACATAAGAATGCGCATGACCTTATCGGAATCTTTTAAACTAATTCAATCAGTTGGAGTCGGCTTTTATATTATTGGACGTTAATTTATCAGGTATAGACAACAAAAAGATAATTTATATAACTGATGAAAATTAACTTCTCATACATAGGACATTATCGAAATCTCGGGGGACGTTATGGAACATGGTTTTTCTAATTTTAACTTTACGCGGTTAATATAAAATTTTTCATATAAATAAACTTTTTCATAGGAAACTTTTTTGGCTGTCATACAGATGTCATGGAGTATTATTTTGTACAGATAATTTAACTGCTACTTGGGATTGGCATATTCTTTGGTTAATATACAGGGGTTTTTTAAATAAAGAAGTATAAAGATAAGTTTAGAATACGATTAATTAAGAAAAAAGGGAAAGGACAAAATGAGAAGAAACTCTAAGTAGTTTACAATATTATCACTAAATCTAGTTTATATAGAAAGAAAACATCAGAGAAGGCTAGCTAACTAACGTTTTATGAACTTCTCTTTCATAAAATAAAGGAAATTTTGACCATTTTTTAGTCCAAATAAGGTATATTTTAGATCTTTTTTAGTAATTTCATTTTTACTTATTTAATAAATTGCATTAATTAGTGCGACGTTTATTAGAGAGTAAATTTTTAATGCAAACTTTATAATTTATTTTCATTTTTTATTACTAGATATGGAAAGAAGGATAGTAGATTTAATAATGTCAAGTATTTTATTTTTTTATTGATTATTATGTATTCATTTAATATATTTTTAATTTTTAATTTTTAATTTTTAAAATAACAATATCAAATGTGAAAAATAAAATAAAAACTAAGATTACTAATTTATAAGTATTTTAAAATAAAATCTAAGTTGTATTAATATATATATGTATATAATTATGCATACATACATAGTAAAACAACCGATATATTGGGTTAATTTGTTTTAATTTATTTGTTGAAATAATCATTTATTTTAATAAAATAAATAATTTTATATTTTTTTTAATGTTTGTCTAAACTGATTTTGCTTAAAAAAGTTTTTTTTTCTTAATTTAAGAAATAAATCTTATCTACTTATTAAAAGATACTTTTTTTAAAAGTGCTTATTTTAAAATTGATTTTTTTAAAGTCTTAACAAACTAGTCCATTGTTGGTTTGAGTAAATTTGGACTCGGGTTTCTTAAGTTTAGTCTTAGGTTCATACCTTGTGGAAGAAAAAAAAAATTGTTGGAAGGAGAGACCCATTATAACTAGGGATAACAAAAAATTCGCACATATTAGACAAACATGGGTAATGGGAACAATTTTTTTTACTAATCATTTGTTAACGTGGCGAGGAGGTATCATATACCCATACCTGTTAATATTAAAATACTTATATATATATATATATATATATATATATATATACATATACACACAGTGGCAGACCCAAGAATTTTTGTTTATGTCCGCATATTTAGTGGCAGGGGTTCCAGGACAGCGCCCCCGAAAAAGTTTTTGTAAAAAAAATTAAAATCAACAATCATTTAGTCTTCCAAATTTTACCAATCCTTCAAAACAAATATCAGAATATACTCTAGTATATTCATACATCATCATTTTATTTATAATGGTGAATAAAAAAGACTGTAAATAGCAATTACCTATATTTAAACTCAAAAGTCCATTTCGAAAATATAATATGAAACTCTAGAAAGAAAAAAAGGGTGTACAGAGAGCAAATTAGGCCCAATAAGACAAACCTAGCATATGTTCTTCTTTTCTCTTTCCCTTTGACGGTGTAGCGTCGTTTTTTCTTTCTCGTTTCCATTACCTTGAGCTGTTTTCATCCAAATTAGTGAGCTCCCAAGTTGCAACAGTTTTCCATGACGGGAATGGTGGCCAAATCTCCATGACAGGGCTCTTCCAATGCAGAGGTGACCTCTCCAACTCCGATTGCTACAACTGCATGAGTTGGCTCCCAGTCCTCCGCAAATTAACTTTTATGTCCGCACTTGCTGTCATGTGCCCCACCGTAGGTCCGTCATTGTATACATACACACATTATTTGTACTTTATGTAATGTCCTTGATTGTCGATTTTTATGTGACTCACACACTACGACACTTCACATGGTGTCACTATACTCACTTTTCATTGGTTAGAACCTTTTACTAATCAGAACCCTTTATAGATAGCTCTTTCCAAGACCTCAACAATCTGTTTCAACTGTTTTCATGATCAATGACTTTTCCAACAAACTAACACAAGACTTTTTAATGTATTTTATCCTAACTCGCGCTTTCTGGAAAAACTTTCCAGAAGGTCACCCATTCCATATCTACTACAAGTCAAACATGCTTAACTGGAGAGTTCTTAAGTGATAGACTACTAAAAAATATATGCATCTTGTTGGTATAAGTATTATCATTTAATTCTTTTAAATTATCCTCAACTATATAGTCATATATTTGCACAACTTCTAGACCCTTCTCATTCTAGTGTGATTTGTCTGGGGAGCGGATGACTACTACTCGTACCTGCCTTATCCTGTTGTCATCCTTAATTGTAGTTGGCTAACTAGGTTTCCCCAACGATTATTAATCATTCATAAAATTAATGAATAATTTTCACTAATGTCATGATAATTTCAAAAAATAACATAATTCAATTAAGAAATTATATTTTTTAACTAAACAATAGAATACACATTTTTGACAAACTAAAGGCAATTGATTTAAATAATTAATTATTTTAGAAATATAAAAATTAAAGAATCACTTTTCTAACTTCTATAAACAATATTTATTGGGGGAAAGAGTTATAAGCTGATACTGTAAAACAAAATTACATATTTCTCCAATCACAATTCATCATTTATGATAAATTTATTGACTTTTAAAATAATTATCTTAAAGTAATTCAAATAGTGATCTATGATTGGATGACAATTTTACACTCAATACATAAACATTAAACTCATTTATTTCTAAAGTTCAATTTTAAAATATATGCAAAAGATACGTCTAACATTAAAAAAACTTCATATACATCACACAATTATAAGACTAGTTGCATATTTAAAACAAATCAATAAAAAAAATACAATTTCATTTTTTTTAGTTTATTAATGCTCTATTTTATCAAATAATAATGTCCTTTTATTTTATTTTCCATTTAATAATAATATACACACATATATATATATATAATACACAGATTAAAAAATATTATTATATTCCCATTTAAATTTTTCTTCAATTTAATTTATATTTTTTCTTGAGAAATATAAGAGTATAATTAAAAGTGATCAATTAATGAATGTCATCTTTAAGGTTGGAACAGCTACTACTGTAAAATTTTAACAGAAAAAATTAAGAGTTAAATACAAGATTAAAAGAGGAACTCTGAAAATTTTCAAAAGATCAAATGCAATAAATTTATTTAATCCTATAAAATATAATGCATCAAATTAAGATTCTGAGCTCTCATTAAGAGAGATGTTCTTATTTATTGTCTCCAATAGTGTGTTTATTTGGAGTAATTTAGGAGACATGTACAGATTTAAAAAAGGACGAATTTAAGGGAAACAATGAAATATTAAGTATTTTGTTTGTTTAAAAAGGAAAAGGGATGAAGTTGTAAAAATCCATGGGGCTCACAATGTATCCATGATTTTGGATGGAAAGTGTACACACAGTGTTGCTTAAAAATTAAATAATTTTTATAGTAAAAATTTCTTAAAGTAATAATGAATACTGTTTGTTAATTAAAAAGTAATTGAGTAAAAAATTAATTTTAATTGATATAAAAAGTAAATTTGGTATAATTTATTTAATTATTTCCATTTCATTGTCCACTCACCCAAACAAGTGAATAAATTTTTTACCCTTTTCTTATTTCTATTTATTTAAACAACACATCTTTTTATTTTATCCTTTCTATTTTTTTCCTTCATACTTTATTCTTAATCTAAACAAAACATTAAGATACATGTAAAATATAAAAAAAAAAAAAACTATATTCCTCTAAACTCAAATATATAAGCATAAAAAATTCCTAAGTTTGATGAAGTAAAATATATATAAATTTTAACTAATTCGACTATATTTATTGTCATTATTCCAAAAATATTCTTTAAGTTAATTAATTTACATTTGAGCATCATCTCTAATAAATATGATTTACGAGTAATTTCCAAAATATGTTTTTTTTTTTTT
>PYAF01002958.1:816634-865066 GCA_007407185.1 Glycine tomentella | reverse complement strand
TTTGAGCATCATCTCTAATAAATATGATTTACGAGTAATTTCCAAAATATGTTTTTTTTTTTTTATATAAACTTGATTAACATCTTAATAAGTATAAAATTTAAGTATTTTTGCTTATACTTAAGTTTGGAACGAGTATATAACAAAAACCATGATAAATACTAATTAGTGTCCTGAATTTATTGATTAAGGAATTACAAGTAATTTTTTTTTTATTGGAATGCATAAAATTGCATTACCTATACTATAAACAGTATATTTTTTTTCGCTTTTCTATGACTTTTTTATTAATTTTTTTTCTTTTAATTCGTTAAAACAAGTGTTCTTAGAGCACTGAGTGGCCAAACCCAAAAAACTAAAAATCTTTTATGATTTTTTGTTGTTGAAAACATTTAATGATTTAATACATTCTCATAATAACTCGCAGTATAAAAAATTTATTGATTGATTACATAACTAATAAATGTTAGCAAAACCGTCATTCTAATTCTTAAAGAGGTGCACTTAGAGCACTTATGAGACTAGTTCAGTATTAATTAAGGTATTGATTGCTTTTGAATTAAGAAGAGAAAACCTACCTAATTAGCACCCATTGATTTTTTTGTCCCGCCAATCAAGCAATTTAATTTTGTTGTTAATCACCCACTCCCCATGTGCCATAGCCCTTCCCAAAATCACTAGAAAAGACAATTTGCCCATATTGTCCAATGTCCCCCATGTGTTCCTAGCCTCATTCTCATTCCTGTTCCCTCAAGTCTTACTTTTTTGCAACACTAGGGCGGCTTCTATTTTATTCATGCTTTGCTTTGTCCCTTTACACGCCTTTCCTCTATTATATAAGGGTCTGACCACATCAACTTCAATTGCTCCTTCACTTTAAGTTTTTTCAAGAAACACAACAAAGTTAAAAACAAAGAAAGATATATATATATATATATATATATATATATATATATAGAGAGAGAGAGAGAGAGAGAGAGAGAGAGAGAGAGAGAGAGAGAAAGATGATCAAGTTGAGGTCAAAGAGGTTTTCAAGAAGCAGCTCCAAGCTTGGAAATAGTGGGAGCAAAGCAGCAGCAGCAGCAGAAAAGGAATGCAAGAGTATTGGTGAAATCAAATGGGAACTTAGGCCTGGTGGTATGCTTGTTCAGAAAAGGGAGAGTAACCAAAAATCTGGGGAAGGGGTCATCACTATTAGAGTGTCAACTGTCTCACAGTGGCATGATATTTCCATTGATGCCACTGCAACTTTTGGTGAGTCCCACCCTATCTTGTAATGAATCTAATTTTGGTTACAAATCCATTTTTTTTCTTTTCAGTCTGAGCAATCAATATTAGTTATTCATATTTCATACCTAAGTGTTTTATTTTCAGTTAAAGGTGTTTTTAGTTCTTAAAAAATTTCAAAATTTTTGTTTTTGCTTCTGACTTCTACAGTTAATAGTTTTTGCCTCTGTATAGTTTAAAAGAGTCAAACTTTAGTCTTTAGAGTTAACATTTGTTACCCTTTATACAGGGATCAAAGTTGGGTTACTTAAAAAAATATAGCAACTAAAATTAATATTTTAAAAGTCTTAAAATTGAAATTTTTAAGTTTTGTTGCTGAATTTTAAAATTAATAGTTTTTGTTTCTGTATTTCTTTTAAACAAAATAGTTAAATTTTTTTTCATTATTGTGAATACTCATCCTAATTTTTAGTTACAAAACTTTTATTTACAAATACATATAGTTACTAATAACCCACATGTTTCGGTTTTACTATTAAACTTTTATTTTTTTGAACATTATAGAGAACATAGAGACAATCCTCAAGTGTGTGGTTTACTAATTTGTGAATCAATTGCTATGATAACTTGCAGGGGAATTAAAAATGATTTTGTCTCTGGTGACAAGTTTGGAGCCCAGAGAGCAGAGGCTTCTCTTCAGGGGCAAAGAGAGAGAGGACAATGAATTCCTGCACATGGTTGGGGTTAGGGACAAGGACAAGGTGCTGCTGCTAGAGGATCCAGCAGTCAAGGAGATGAAGGTTCTTGGCATGGCAAGACGCCAACGCATTAACAATACTTGTTGTACCATCACTGTATGACCCATTAATTTGATCAAATTTGTTGTTAATTAATTAGAACTAACCAGAAAAGAAAAATAAAGTGTAAGTAAAGTTTAAAAATGTAATGATGGGGTCTTTCTTCACTTTTGTTTGTCTTAGAATAGAAACTTAATTATGTACTTATCCGGTGGGTAGAACCTCTCCCTTGATTTAAAAATGTGTAAGGTGATGCAATGCCATGTCATTTTGCAGAGTTTGCTCTATTATTAATTGAAGTGTTGATTCCTCTAGTATTGTACAATTTTTTCTTTGTTTTTTTTATTTTTATTGTGATGGTTTCTGTCCAATTGTTCAATTATATAAACCCATGCGTGCACGTCGCGCGACACCAAAAAAGATTATCATTGCTGAAAGTACGGTGGAAGCTTTGCTATGGTTGGGACAATATCTCAGAAAGAATGGCATTTCATGGGTTATAAAGTTCAAGTTGTTTGGGCCAAAGATAGTATTATTCAATGGTTTACGCTTCATTTCTTAAATAGTTAAGTGTTAAATACTATCAATCCTGTAGTAATATATATATACATACATATATATATATATGTATATTTATCAATCCTTAAGACTAATTATGCATTATAAAAAAAAAAAAAACTAATTTTATGCAACTAAAAGTGAAAGAGTCTAGTAGGCCACTGTGTATGGAAGAGAAGACTAGAATTTGATTAGAGGTGATGACATGAAAACTGAATAATTAATATTAATAATGCTGTCAAAAATATAATATTAATAATAACACTAATGTCAAAATGGTAAACTGCTGGTGCTATACAAGAGTAAAAGGGCTCAAAGTGGGAGGCAAAAGAGGTCCGTGACAGGCATGGAATTCTCTTATTTGGGAAGCAACTTCAATGAATTCAGCACAATCATTTTCGAGTACCGATCATACACTTTGTTTGGGTTGTTTCTAAATGCTAAATATCTCACCAAACCTTTTTTTGTGACCAGATAATGGAGAAAATGTAATTGAAAAATGGTTTAATTAATATGTGGATTATGAACTTTGACCAAATTTCTATTTAGCTCTTTAATTTAATTTTATGTTTCAATTGAATTCTTGAACTTATTTTTTTGATGAAAAGGAATGTAAAAGCAGAGGAGATCAACATCTCAACTATGTCGGTATCTTCAATCCTATCTACAAACGATAAACAACCTTGAGAGATATATAGATCAAAAAAGAAAAGAAACAAAATCAATATTGTGGAACCAAACCAAAAGCCATGGGAAGAAGGTTATATAAATTTGTAACTAGGAAGACATAGCCTATTTCTATAACAATCTTCTATAAAAAAAGAGAAATTGTGTCCCACCAAACTTTACAACGATGGTTAATATCAAAATTGACTAACTTGTAAGAATTTCCTACCCTGAACACATGGCAAATGCGGAATAGGAGATTGTGGCAATTAGGATCATGACTGGACGACGAAAATTTAAAACAATATGTTTTAAAAAATGTAGAGTTGCCACCAATAATTTTTATTAGGAAAACATTAAAAAATCCATTTGAAAGAAAAATAGTTTTCAAGAATCAGATTTGGGTTCGGTAATCTATTATGTATAAGGAAGATGTTAATAGCCTACGACATTCATCCTAAAACAGTTATCTATAATTAACTAAGCAATTTATTAATAACTTTTAAAATATTTATTTCATCCTAAAACACATTTAAAAACTATAATAAAAAATGAGAATTAATTTATTCCAATATTATATTTGATAATTTTTTTTATTGGGCTCAACATGGATGGTTCCTTGGTCTTACACATCTCCTGGTGCAATAGAGAAACAGAATCCACTTCTTGATTTTGTGACATGTGTTTAGTTTTTGTTTTTATTATTTTAGAATTTTCGAGTTGTCACACAACTCATACAACCTAAAAATAAACTTGATAGAGATGTGATACCAAATCGATTTTTTAAGAAAATTAATATGATTTCAACATGTTTATTTTAGTGAAAAAAATGAGACATCAAATTGTCATAAATTATGTCTCAGAGCTTTAAATTACAAGAATGTCACGTCCAATTGACAAGTATCTTTTAATAGTTTAATTTTTTTATGAAATATGTGTTTAGAGATTTATGATAGCAAAGATTAATTGAGAAATAATTTTGTGTACATCAAGCTGACAACTTATGTCCACGAAGAGTTTAAGGGACAAAGAGATGCCACATCTAATTATCCTCTTTAAATTAAAGAAAAGCATTTTATGATTAATGTAATTTAAATAACTCTAGTTATAAAAATTGAAATCGATCAGCATTATCACAATAAAATAAAATTAAAAAATCCTTGAAATTGAATTTCTCTAATATTAAATGATTGTTTAATGAAATTTTTTGTTAATACAGATTAATCATTTACATTTAAATGTAAAAAAATCATTTACAATTTTATTATTCTTTAAAAGATTATATTACAATCTCTTGTTATTATAATAAGCATCTTATAAAAATCTTCCTCTAACATGTTTCCGTTGAAAATTTCTTTGTATGGTTATCTTTATATATTCTTATTAGCAAAATATATGTACATTAATTATTTATAATCAGATTTTTATGCATTCAAACTTAAATAAAATAGGTCTATCATAATATGCAAAATGGTCTTGGTAAAAATGATTGGGGCTAAGCCCACGGCAAGCTCTCCATCTTATATTTTAAACTAGAAACATCTCTTTTATTTCATTATGTTTTACTTGTTTTAAATGTATAATTCTAAGCGAGACAATACTAAAATTTTCTTTCAAAAATTCAAATAATAAGTTTTGTTGCTAAGTGGTATAAATTTCGAAGTTAATCAATGAAAAGTTTTTCTTTTAAATTTTTTATAAAATTCAGACCTATGTTTTTGAAGGAAGGTAATTCCGTGATTATTTCATTATATGATCAGAATTATATACAACATTACATAATCACTATTAGATCAATCTTAGGCTATGATTCGGCTGATTGAGCTATAATTACAGCAGCTATTGTTACGGAAGCCAATAATACAATTGCTTGATATAAGTTTATTGATATATTTTCATTAATGCTAATACACCCCCGCAGTCGAAGCGGGAGGTTTTCGTACGCTGAGATTGTCCCGAAAATCTTCAAATAGAACCAATGGAAGCCCTTTCATGAAAATATTTGCAATTTTATACCGTGATGGGACATGTAAAACACGTACTTGTCCATGAGCATTATCTCGTCGGTTTGGCGGCTCCAACAAAAAGAATCTCCCTCCAAGGTCACCTACTGCTGCTCATCTGCTCCAACGAACGAAAGTTCGCGATCATCACAGGTACCAACCACACGGTACAACAAATGCAAGGGTGAATTTATTATATAAAACCAACAAACATCAGATAGTAGCAATTGGGAAGGAAACAACATTACCCACCACAATCATTAACAAAAATCCATGATTCCAATACACATTCAACAAACCAATCATCCAATACATTTCACAACTCAAACAATCATATGTAGAATGATGCATGCACCTGACTCATCTATTAGCATGTAATGTGATACCATATCCCGAAAATAGTCTCTCACAAGAAAAATGATTCACCGCCTATCAAGGCCACCCTGTCGTGCACTGGCCATTCCCTCACCCGGTGATCAACCAACGTCGCTAAGCAATTCCAAATCTGATGACCCCTTAGTACCTGCGTCTCAGCCCACTGAAACTCACAAGTACGTGCGTGCCTTCATTTTATTTCCACACGTATAAATGAAGTATGAAACATGGGCACCATCAATGCATGACCCGGCTAGGAACACATCCTTCCTCGCAAGCTTAACCAACAGGTCACTGCATCCTAGGTGGACACCATCAATGCATGACCTAGCTAGGAACACATCCTTCCTCGCAAGGGTAACCAGTCATGCACCCCCCATAGGTATCCATGTATATCCACATTACATAATGACAACCATGGGCACCATCAATGCATGATCATGGCAAGGAACGCGCAAGGATGACCAATCATGCACACCCCATGGGTATCAATGTACACACACATCACCTCATCTTGATATCATCATCATATATATCAAATTCATCCTATTTCAACATTATCCTCATAAACATCAACTTCTCTCATTTCAACATCAACATCCATTTCATCATCGTCTCATTTAAACATCATAAACCACATCAATAACATCTCAATTTCAATGTCATCAACATCATTTTATTTCAATATCATCATCATAAACATCAATATTTAACATCATCAACTATATCAACATTATCTCATTACATCATCATCAACCCAATCACATTATCCTATTTCAACATCATCTCATTCATTCACAATCCATATTACCATGAGACTGGTATTTTAGGAAAAATCTAAATTAAAGAGGAGGACTACAATATAGAAAACACATTCTTATGCCCATTTAAAAATTTGATAAAGAATTAAATAAAAGAACAAATTATAAAATTTTGGGCAGAATCTCCTCTGTAATTAAGACTTTTCCCAAAAATTCAATCATTACAACAACATCATTCACAGTTTTATCTATCAACAAGCAAATTCATCGCATCCCATTAGTTAAAAACATAATTTTTCTTGAAAATGAGTACACAACAAGAACCAACATACATCAATAATAATTATGTTGCATTCCATTAGTTTAAAACATAACTTTTCTTGAAAACCAGCACACAACAGGGACATGAATATATCCTCATAGTTGGACTCCCTAGCCCCCAACTATGGTACCAAAATTATAACTAAATAATAAACTCCCCTTACCTAACTAGGAGTTCTCCCGTTAAAACCTCGCGGTGTTATGTCGAGATCCTTTGAATACGCGTGTTTTCGTCCAAATGCAGAGCTCTATATACCAAATTGAAGATAGTTTAGTATAGATTTCCAAGGTAAGATCAATATTAGCATTTGGGGTCAAATACCCACTCAAATCAAAAAGGGGCTAAACAGTGTTTTGAAAGTTCACATCAAAAAACATATTTTTAAAATTCCAATCACACCAATGTGACCGGGGTTCAACAAGGATCATAGAAATGAAATCAATTTCATAAAAAGGAGACTTTTAAAACATTTCATTTTCAAAGCGTTTTTCAAAGGATGTGTAAAACTCCCAACAACGATATCCAAAACACAAGAGACACTAAGAGAAGCTTAAACTAGCTAGGATAAGACAAAGGAAACCAAGATTACCTCGAGGAAACCAAGAAAGAAGGATTGGGAGCTCCGTTCTCTACCGAAACTTCAAGAGGAGTTTCAAAGATTTCGCTCCGATTATGAGGTTCTTCTCTGTTCCTTGGTCCCGCGGAAAGCAATAGCAGCCCATGGTGGTTGATGGTGGTCTTGGGTGGTGGCGAGGAAGATTCTAGGGTTTTTGGGTGAGTTTAGAGAGAGAAAGAGAGAGAAAATCGTGAAAAACGTGTTCTGCACGCTGCTGGATGTATTTATAATTTGATAGTCTCGCTCAGCGCGCCCTGGCTCGCTCAGCGTGCCTACAAGTCTTGCTCAGCACGCCCTTTCCTTGCTCAACGTAATTTCTTCTCTGTTTGGAAATATTTTGGAATTGGACCCAGTGCGACATTGGCTCGCTTATCGCGACATCCAAAAAGCGTTATCTTGAAGATCCCAACGGTCAAAAGATGAAGAGATGGATTGGGAAGCTACTTCCAAAATGTGAAGGCGATCCAACAGTTAACAAATCTGGGATGATAGTTTTACTAAAGTAGGTTATGGATCAAACTATCACTCGCATTTCAAAAATAAATCAAACAAAGTTCACATAACTTAACCTTCACACCAACCAATTTCACAAGGTTAATCTACACAACCAATCAACTAATCCAAGCTTACCAAACAATCAAATAACACCACAAATACATAAAACATCTATTTTCAGTTATCGAAATTTCAGGGTGTTACATTTAGCACCTTCCATCTTAAACTTCCTTTGAAGTTCTTTAGTGCATTTCTGTTGATGAATAAATATACCCTTACTATCTTGATTGACCAATGGGTCACTGGTTTAAGTGTAAATCCAGCCGGTACTTACTAGGTTCAATGCATGGTTGATCAATAGGCAACTCGACCCAGATCATATCAGTCTAAGTTTTAAAACATTGACATCACCCATCGCTATTATCATCACCATCATCATTCCACTGCCACTATTCCATCCCCACCACCATCGTCACCATCACAATCGCCATTCCACTGACACCACCATTATTGCCACCACTGTCACGGTATCACTATCACCACTCCCATCTTGCTACATCTGTCACTATCATTATTTCATAATTGAACGAGATAAGATAAAATGGTTGACTCAAAAACTCAAAACTAAAACTGGTTATGATTTTAAAAAATTTTAAAACTAAAAAAGAAAATCACCCCAAACGAGACCTTAATAATTCTAGAAATAACTCTCAAAAAATTATATAATTGTTGATAATTTTAATATAATTAACTAAATTATTTATTTTTAAATTCTTATAAAGTAATCAATCGAGTACTATAAAATCTTAACCATAAAAATAATTTGTATTATTTTTTCAAAATTACTCTTAAAATTATTGAGACTCGTCATCTCTTTTTAATTAATTACTTTTTTACCTAATTAATTAGTATGCGTTAGAATTCTTCTCCAATCTTTATAAGAGAGAGAATATACTTATTATAAAGTAATTATTAATATTTTAGTCAAAAAATAATTAATGAAAAAGACAAAATAATCTTATATTTATGGATGAAAGTAGTATTAAAATAAAAAAATTAATGCAAGCCTAATACACTGATACTAATGGGAGATATAAGGTGGGTTGAGTGCATATAAAAGAAAAAAAAGAAAGAAAATATTGTGTGTTTGAGACCTCCTTACTACCACAAAACCTAAAAACTAGTAATTAATATTTTTTTTAAAAGAAAACTGATCTACTAGTGATTACTTGTTAGCTAAAAAAAATAATACTAAAAAAAACTTCTACAGTGATACTCCTGACGTCGTTTGCAAATAACAAACTGCAGAGACGAGAATTTTCCGCTTTCTCCGTTTCGTTTCGTGTGTGTAACCGAACGAACAGCTCCGAATTATTTAAAGCCCAATTAAAATTTCTTCGGTTCTTTCCGATTCTCCTCAGCTTCCAGGTTCCAATTTCTTTTACACTCTCTATGCCTCCTCTTTTATGCTTCTTAATTTTCTGTACCAAGCACTTGATTATTATCTCAGAACCAATGCTATTTGTTACTTTAACAATTTGATTTAACCTCATTTAGTGCCAGTTAACTTAATTTGATCCTTCCCATTTGTTCTTTTCTGTGATTCACTCCTTTTTCTTCCTGTAAATTTATCTATTGTCAAATTCCTTGAGTGATTACTGATTCTGTTCATTGCTATCTGTATATATATGCATTTGGTAACCATAACCCTAACCTAAGACTTTGTTCTCTCACTCCTGTGCACGTTAAGTGATTGATTCAAGTCCTCTGCATTTTTTTTGGGTGTGTTTATGATGTGGCTAATGGTTTGTGGAATGAACTTAACTGATTTTTGAGAGAAAGTGGGTAATGCAAGTATTCAGCACCGCCATTGTGTAACTCTTGTTTCCCTAACGGTTTTTGGTTTGATTTCCTGAATTAGAGTGTGTTTATATCATTTTGATCCACTATTTGTCTATAGTTCCAGAATTTTACTTTGTATTGCAATATTGTCAAAACATCATTGGGTAATGTTGTAAAATAGATTTACAATGATGGGAATCTAATTTGAACTTTATGGCTATGTTTAGATTATGAAAAGGGATGGAATGAAGGAAAACAAAATGGAATAACAATAGTTTAGATTATAGCTTGGAATGTGATAGAGTGCTACAAGTAGGCTGTAACATCCCGTGCGCTGACGAAGGCGGGGAGTGATCGCCGGTGCCGTGAGGCACGGACAAGGAGTGGCTCCTGGCAGGCTTCCAAAGGGAGGGGTACATGAATGAATCGAATACACACCCGAGCGAGATGGATCCAAAGGCTGTGCAAGTATGGGACTGTACAGTTGAAGATAACTTAAAGGATTTAATAGGTACTACCTATACCAACAAGGTGCATCTACTTTTCGGTAGTCCATAACATAAGAACTCCACAGTTAAGCGTGCTTGGCTTGGAGCAATCTTGGGATGGGTGACCTCCTGGGAAGTTTCTCAGGAAGTGTGTGAGTGAGGACAAAGCACACTGAAAAGTCTTGTGTTGGTATGTAGGGACAGTCGTTGATCCTGCAAGTGGCCGGGCGTTACATAGGCTATTGTAAAACTTGAGAAAACTACCATTAAAGCTAAATAGAAGATAAAAGATAAACACTGATATTTCCCATTGATCCTAATAGGTAAAGAGGAATACGCTTATATAGGCCCTAAATGATGTCAATCAATGGATAATAATTATCCTAGTGTCAACATCATATAGCCTCATTATGCTTTGATGTTGGGGCAATAAGGTGGGAATACGTGGCATTGTGGGTGTGGGGGTTGGTTTTGGTAATGTTATGAATGGTTGGGATTTGCGTAGGGCATTGTTTGGATTTCAAAAACACCATCACCAGCTGTGTTCTGAAAAGTTGGGTTGGGCCACATGATGTTGACCGGAGCTGACCCATGTATTGTAGTGGGGTGCGAGCAGGTTTTATCCAAGGTGAGAAGATTGTATTTGCAGGTGGGATTTGAACACGTGTTGTTGCCGGTTGAATTTTGGAAAATGATGTGGGATGAATGAACAGTGGAGATGAAACCATTTTGAAAGGCCAAGATCGGACAATGTTTGGTGTTGATGGGGACCTGTAGTGAAGGAAGATAAGGCGGAAGATAAGGCTGGAGAGGCGCAGCTTGAGGAATGAGGATGGTTGTGGATCTGCAGTTTGTAAGCATAAGAGAATTGGAGGGTTTAGAATCAGCAATGGAAGGGCAAAATGTTTGAGCACATTTTCATGGACTAGCAAGGCCTGTCCACAAAGGTTTGTTGACTGTATTGTATATAATGGGTGTTGTGGGTGGTGATTGATGGTGTTGGAGGGGAGTAAGCTGATGAAAGCACCATTGTTAGAGTGCTACAACTAGGCTGCTGTAAAACTAGAGAAAACTACCATTAAAGCTAAAGAGAAGATAAAAGATAAACACTGATATTTTCCATTGATAATCATACTAAATGAGGGATACAATTTATACCCTAGTTGCTATCAATAACAACCGTACAAATGATCAAACCCTTTGATTTAATTAAAGGGATACTATTTTTAGACGAATGAACCACCCACGCACTGCTTTTCGCTCCCCTTAATTGAATCAAAGGGTTTGAAATGAAACCCCCACTCTTCATTGAATCACATAATAAGCTCTTTAGACAAATGAACCACCCACACACTGCTCTTCAGTGCCATCTCTGACATTCTAGGTGATGTCCTTTGGTTTCCAGCCAACCCTTGACTTCTGCATCAATGCTCTGTTCTCTCACTGAGACAGTGCTATGTTCTTTATTTGAGGCTGAGTTTCTTTTGGCCTTTCATAGTCTTTCATCATTGTTCTTCTATGTGTTCTCTTTTGCATGTCTTCAATGTTTGGTGTAGTGTAAAATTGTCTTAAATTTTAGATGTTTTAAAATTGAGTATTTGTATATGTATAATATAATATTTTGTATCTCATATCTATAATATTGCTGTAGTGGTTATCCCACCATGGTGTTTTCGGGGTTGGCTGGTACTCACTGCTATCCAGGATTGGTAACTATGATCTACAATTTTAAAGCATTTATTTCCTTTCATAACCTGTAGCAGAGACGTGGTATATCATGTTTGGTTTTGATATAATTAGAAATTTATTTTTTTTCAACTGTACTTATGGTGTGTTTGGATACCTTCAAAATCATGGGGGGATATCCCAAAACCATATAAAAAACGTGATTTTTCCAAAGCAACAATGTGCTGCTTCCCATTCACTGTAAAATCGAAATTTATTTTGGTCCACCTCACCACCACCCCAAACATGCTATGTGTATATAATGCAGATTGTCAGCTGTTGTTGCTGTATGCTTTCCTCCCCTTGTTTTCTTTTGAATATTTTGAATATAGGTCGATGCAGGATACTGAACCTGATATAAAAGGGCACCCCCTGGAAGATGCAGTAAATGAATGTCCAATATCCCCTGAGGTGGTGATTGATATGGGGCAAGAGAGTCAGACTCAGAACCGCAGTGATTTCTCTGTCTTAGACACTAACAAGGTCATTGACACAGAGAATGAGTGTACCGGTCCAAATGTTTGTCCTGTTGACAATAGTCACATGGAAATTAATGATGAATGCCAGACATCAAATACTTTCCATGTTGACAAATTTCATACTAACATCAGTAGTGGACAGTTGTGTGAGACTGAGAACCCCTGTGCTACCTTTGTTACAATGACTAGTACTGATGTAAAAAATGAGGAGGAAATATATGTGGCACCAAAGATTGGCATGGAGTTTGAATCAGAAGACAATGCTTACAAATGTTATAGCGAGTATGCTGTCCTGAAAGGTTTTAGCATAAGAAAGGATTTTGTCAACAAAAGTAGGATTAATGGTGCAGTGGTGTCCAGAAGATACACCTGCCATAGACAGGGTTATCGTCCTAACAAAAATGGTATATACTTGAGGAAATTGAAGCAGGAAACAAGAACTGGTTGTTTGGCACACATGACTATTTCTCGTCAGCCAAATGGAAAGTTTTGTATCATTAATTTTGAAACTGAGCACAATCACGAGTTAGTAACACCCTGTACTGCTCATATGTTACAATCACAGAAAAGATTGACTTTTGCTCAAGCTGTTGAAGCAAACTTAACCAAGTCAGGGTCGGATGGGGTACCAAAACTGGGAATGGGATTTGACTCAGAGGAGCATGCATATGAATTTTATAATACATATGCTGGACATGTAGGTTTCAGTGTAAGAAAAGATTATGTAAATAGGAGTAAAGTTGATGGTGCTGTGGCATCTAGACGATTTACTTGCTTCAGAGAAGGTTTTCGGCATAAAGACAAACAGGATATGAATGTAAAGAGACCTCGAAAGGATACTAGAATTGGATGTTTAGCACAACTGGTAATTTCTCGACAACCTGATGGTAGATATCATGTTACTCACTTCGAAGAAAAGCATAATCATGAGCTTGTTGCTGCATGTAGAGTGCACATGTTAAGATCACAAAAGAGGTTAGATACAACTCAAGTTGAAAAGAACATTGTAGATGGATCTAATGTGCTGCCCACGTCAACATCTGAATCCAATTGCAAGGCTTTTGAAGTCTTTGTTGATCTGGATTGTGATCCCATGGGTCATGAATACAAACTACCTTTCAAATGTACAAGCAAAATGAAAGAGGGAGAAATTGAAAAGATTAAGCATCACTTCCAAATCAAGCAATCAAAGAATCCTTCTTTCTTTTTTGCTTTCCAGCTTGATGCTGATGATCAAATAACTAATATATTTTGGGCTGATACAAAGATGATGGTAGACTACGGTGATTTTGGTGATGTTGTTTGTTTTGATAGTAGTTATAAATATTATAAGGACTCCCGGCCATTTGTTCCGTTCGTTGGTATAAATAATCACCAGCAAATGACTATCTTTGGGGCTGCACTTCTTTATAATGAATCTGTAGAATCTTTGAAGTGGCTGTTTCGAGTTTTCATTGAGGCAATGTCTGGACACAAGCCAAAGACAATCCTTACAGATCTAGACGTAATAACAGCTGAAGCAATCAATTCTATATTACCTCAAACAAATCATCGAGTTTGTGTATGGCATGTCTATCAAGATGCCCTCAAACAGCTCAGTCATGTTTCTGTTGGATCTGATTCTTTTGTAAATGATTTGAGAAGCTGCTTCTTTGATAATGAGGAGGAGGATTATTTTGTTAATTCATGGAATGCTCTCCTGGAGAAGTATGATCTGTGGGAAAATGAATGGTTGCAACAAATATATGGAAGCAGAGATCGATGGGCCATAGCATATGGAAGACAATTTTTTTGTGCGGACATGGTAAGCATGCTACTGAGAGAAAATCTTACTGGCAACCTGAAAAAGTACCTAAAGAATTGCTCAGACATTCTTCCACTTATGAAGTATCTTGTTACGGTTGTTACTGATTGGCACTACAGGGAATTAGAAGCCAATTATGAGATGAGCCAGCATATGCCACCGCTGATGGGGGATATCATTATGTTAAAGCATGCAAGTGCTCCATACACACCTAAGATATTTGAGTTATTTCAGAAAGAATATGAGGCATTTTTGAATCTAGTGATAAAGCATTGCACTGAGAGCGGATCATTGTATAATTATAAAGTTAGCATATATGAACAGATACGAGAGTATTCAGTTACTTTTGATTCTTCTAACGAGACAATCAGTTGCAGCTGTATGAAATTTGAGTATATGGGAATCTTATGCTGCCATGCATTAAAAGTTCTTGACTATAGGAACATAAGGATAGTTCCATCCCGGTACATCTTAAAGAGATGGACAAAAGATGCTAGAGTTTGACCTCTCAATTTTCAGAGGCAAATTTGAACTAGTCAATTGAAGGCATTTAGATTAACCTAGGCTGTCATTTTGTAATCATGACAGATACAAGACAGCGTTTCATTTACTGCAAACTTTTAATTTAACAGAACAGGCAGCCTATGTAATGTATTAATCATATCTGAAATTGTACATCTTCCTGAAACGTTACTTGCATTTGTATGTTACCGATCAAAATTAAGAAATACACAATAATGCAGATTTCTTGACAAATTTGTTACAACAAATTTGCTACACGTTATTAGAAAAAACTTCTGAAGGAAGTTAATCAAAACAATGTATTCTTGCTTTTGTACATTTTGTTGCTGAGAATTGGCGTTTGTCAGCATACCCTTCCTTTGGTGATTATCGATTATAAGCCAAATTGTTTGTGTCTCAAGATTAGGGTGTACTCTATATATTAAGCCAAATTGCCATTCCGGTTATGCAAGTCTTTTTTGTTATTTACGTTTCTAGGCACACTTTCACTTAGAGAAGTTAGATTTTGCTACAATTTGTGCATGATTTCTATAAAAATTCCAATAGATTTTGAAATAACGAATCGCTCAACAATGGTTATACATGGTAAAGACATTTGAACAAGAGGGGACAAAAAGAGAGATGGTGAGGGTGGAAATAGAAAAAAAAAAAAAAAGAAAAGAAAAAGGAATAACGTGTCAGAAGGCCACACTAATGACCAATGTTGCTATATACCTGGAATACAAGGGTCATACTTATGATCATTGGGTCTAACTAGTGTGGTACAATACAATCCCATCTCCATGAAGCTACATTTACAAGTTTACACTGATCTTTTTCGCTGCTAGTAGAAGCAATTTGTCAAGTGATGCTTTGCTCTCATCATGGTTAATATTTGAAGTTTCTACCAGTATGGTATCCATTCTGAATATTTGGTGATGTATTCTCATGATTTGGAATAATCGTGGAAGTTGACGTTAGAGGATGAGACAAGGTGCGACCACTCCTTCCCTGGAAATGTTTGGTGCCACTGTTTTTCAGTACAGGTCTGTAGGGAGGAAAAGAAGTCTTGCTCTCTGCCATACTGGGGGTGGATTTCCTTCCGTCTTTAGGTGTTTCAAAATGTGTCAGTGGATCCTGGAAGGAAGCAATTGAACTTATAGCTTTAGGAAAGTATTTTTAGTAAACTTTTGATGCTCTGATGGGAATGAATTTTAGTGCTTCAGGAGTATGTACTCATTAAAATCATGACAGCCAAACATGTATAGTTTTACCTTTTTCCCATTTTAATTTGTTTAGATAGAAAAAAATAAGAGAAAACTATTAAAGGAGTAGGTAAGAGTACTGAAAATTTGCTCCTCTCATGGATTTGGACTGACGGGTTTGTCTGGTTTGAAAATCTTTTTTCTTTTTCACTTTTAATTATGAACATGACATTATTTTCACTTTCTTATTTTCAAAAGCTTGTGTAGGAATTGCAAAAACAATTGTCACTGTTTCTTATACAGACTTTTGAAAATAGAAAACAAAATATTGTCTCCAATAAAAATGACCCCTAAAAAATCTCTATATTTTCCAATCTTGAAGTGCAAATGGTCAAGATCACTGTACTTGTTAACAATTTAAGAAAGATACCTTTTTTGTCTCATTCGTTGATGTTTTCCTTTCCCTGTAAAAATCAGGCAGTGGCCTGGCTTTGAAGCAAAAGCTTTGGCGTAGTTTTCTAATAATCTCGGTCTCTGTTTTCTCCTGCAAATAAGAGGATTAGATGTTTTTGATTAAACTGAATTCTAAGAAACAAACATAACTCTCACAACAGCATTTTACTTGGTACTAATTTTATTTGTCACACACCTTGAGTTTGGTATACAGCTGCACTTTTTGTGCTTCATTAGCATTGAACTTTTCTTCAAGTTTCTGAAATTGATGAAGATCAACAGACAATTACTTTAATAACCACGTTATGTAAACTCATAATTAATAAAAAAAAGGGATTTTAATTTTGCCTTTTTTCTTCTTGCAGCCCTTTCTTCTGTCCTCAAGCTGAAAGGGGATGATATAAGTGGGGATCTCATTCTATTTCTGCATGAAAACAATATATTGGTAATACAGGTCTAAAAACAATAGCAACGAAAAGAAAAGCCCCTTAAAGACCAATAGACCAAATTGTTAAAAGTACTTGCAAAGGTGAAAGACCTACCAATCAGTTACAAAGTTTGCACCAACTCTTTCAATGAATTGGCAGAGAATGTTCTTAGAACTATTATGTACTGGCCGTATATTATAGAGATAAAACTGAAGTTTGTAGATGTGTATGTATCTCCTAGACCAGTAATCTATTGAAGAGAATGATAAAGATGAGTAATTCTTTATTTCTAGTCCTTTTTATATAAGGAAGATGGCTTTAATCAGCTGCTAATGAGACACCTAGATTTTGCTCTTAGTGGCCTGCTTTCCAGCCTCATTGTTATAACATGCTTCAATTCATTCCCATGGTAAAAAAAAAAAAAAAGGTAATAATAACCAAGATAAATTGTTCATTTATTGACTAAAATTTTTAGTACTCATGTAATCTAAGTGGAAATAACTTACTCTCCAGAAAGCAAGCGCCATTTAGAACCACCCGTATGGTTTCCTGGTGCTGATGATAAATCAAGAGGCGTTTTGTTCCTGAAATTTTACAATATTTACATGCGCAATATGGGATGAGAAACAGCTAGAGAAAAGTTGAAACCATACAGTTTCACATTACAACTAACAATTTTAGAAATCAGGTACCTTTTCTTTTCAGTTAATGGGGTCAATGAAGATTGCTTTTGCATCTTCTTGGAAGCCTGTAATTTGAAAATGACTCACTTTAGCATCCTTGACAGAATTGCAACATGGAAGATCATGGCAAAATGGATGCTGAAGGGTTTTGAATAGGGTGAAAAATTGAAAATAAAACATAAAAGCTGAAATACCTTAGTTGGAGTTCTTAGAGGAGTCGAGTTATCCTTTGAAGCCTTGGAAGAACCAGCACCAGCTCTTGTACTTTCAAATTTCCTCATGACTGAAGCAGTCAATCTATTAATTTCTCTAATGGGTGTAAAATTAACTGATCTAGGAGTAGATCTCTTTTTATCTGCAGCGCTTAATATAGCAGGCTTATTTCTCATTGGTGTAACAATATTATCCCTTTTGAAAGAAATAGCAGGTGTGGACTTAACAGGTGTAGTGGTGAACTTGGAGGTTCCGTTAGCAGGTTTATTGCTCATTGTAGCAATATTATCTCTTTTGAAAGAAATAGCAGCTGTGGACTTAATAGGTGTAGTGGTGAACTTGGAGGTTCCATTAGCAGGTTTGTTGCTCATTGGTGTAGCACTGTTATCTCTTTTGAAAGAAATAGCAGCTGTGGACTTAACAGGTGTAGTGGTTAACTTGGAGGTTCCATTAGCCTTAGACAACTTAAAGGAAGAAACTGGTGGTTTCTTCTTGCCCACAGTTGCCAAAACTTCCTGATCAGATTTGGATACCTGTTGCAATAACTAGTCAGTGTTATGACCATAAAATATGCACACACAAAAAAAATAAACGATTTCTGGAAATAAATAAACATTAGAACCTTCACTATTGGTGTCAAAATTGGAGGTGTTACAATTGCACTAAGCTTTTCACTTTCCTCCATTTGTGCATCAACATCTTCAACCTGGTTTTGCAATTCAACCTTCATACTTCCCACAACAGCTACTTCTTCCATCACTGCCTCAGCTCCCTCTACCTTGACACTTTCAGGTGTAACACTTGCCTCTATACTTGAATTTGCATCAGGCTCACTGGCTGAGAGTCTGACAACAGCATCTTGCTCAGAGGTAACACTTAAAACCTTTGCATCTTGTTCTTCCTTGACAACCATTTCAGAATTTGGACTTATTTGTGAATTTTGAGTGTCATTGTCATTGTCAATTACTCCCTCATCTTCTTGTCCTGTGGCATTGTTCTGTGCCTCATTGTTTGCTTGTTCAAGCAGTGCAGCTGCCTTCTGAGCAGCAAGTTTCTTGTAGTGAGCTTCAAAGAAAGCCTTCTTCTGTGCAACTGAACCAGGTCTTGAGTACCTTTCTGCCTCTTCGACGTAGCGGTTGTGGGAGAAGCTGGACCACTTCTCCCATGCCAGGGACTCTGACATGAACCTCCCAAACGAAATTGATTGCCCAAGTGCATGAATAGGGTTGTTCTGAAACGGACAAGTTTCACAGTTTTTTCAAGATGAACCTTCATTGAACATGGAAAGAAAAATCTCTTCTTGATTAATTGCACCCAACATATGGCCTAAAAACAAAGCTTTAATGAATTATTTTATGGTAACCCCACTCAAAACCCATCAAACATTAATTGTATTGGTTTATAGTTTGCAAACCATGGTTTGGCCCCACCAAAAGCAACGGTTTTTCACTTCTACTTACTCAAAATATGATTTGAGACCTAAAAATCATGTTCATATTTGCTTATCATGTTATTTGTGGATGAAACTTAGATTGCATTCTCCAAACTAAGGTTTGGGGTATACAATTACAAATAAACAATAATCCAGGTCCATGTAAAATCATTACAAGGGGTTGCATGCAATTCACTAGTGAAAGCAGGAACGAACACCCTTTTGAAAAAGCAAATTTTTTCTTTCATTCCATTGTTTCATGAAACCAAATGGAAGTTATTTCAGGTGGTTCAGCTCAAGAATCCAATAAACAAATTCTGGAAGTGACTGCTGAATGAACTAACCTCGTTGGCTTCATTGGAAATGCCGGAAGCATAACAGAATGGTTGTTGCATGAGACAAGTTGAGTCCCCCATGTTTCACTGCAACGAGGAAACCTCAAAAGATCCAAACTTTACCACAATTATTATTATGATTTCTCCTTGTTGGTATTACCATTACTATTACTATTGGAAATACTATATTTTACTTTGTTTTATGTATGTGGCCGTTTGTTTGTGGGCACCTACACATTCAAATTTGAAATTCAAAATCAAGCATGGTTGGTTTGATTGTGTGTGAATGATGTGGAAAAGCAGACAACTTTATCAGATTATAAAAAAGAGAAGTGTCGTGCAATCTTTCAACCTTTTTTTTAGTTTTCCAGAGTGTGGGGTCCACTAACAAAGTGTTTGGAGGAGGAGCCTCAATATTTTTTCACACCAACAGTATGACTTGCACGTTTAATTTAACAGTTAATACATGCTGGCATATATTTAGTTCAGTCATATAGATAATGATAATTTTATTAATTTTAACTTTAATTATTTGTTATATAATAATAATAATAATAATTTTTTTATTGATTGACAGTGTAAGATTTCTTATACTGATACTAATACTAACAGTGCACAAAAGTTAAACCATTTTTAATACATTTTTTATCTTAGCGAAAATTTATTAAAAATATATATAATTATGAGTGTGATTCATTAAATACATGTATGATTTCAGATTGGATCTGGCAAAATCACATTGAAATAATAATTAATCTGATTTTGGATAAATATTCACATGTTTGATTTATGTTTAAGAATTAATTGAGTTTATAATTGATTGTGAATTAGAAACAATTTTATGTAATTTTTGTGTTTACAAAAAAATGTTATACTAAGCTTTATTGCTATTTAACTTGCTTTCAGATTAAAAAAATTCAACATGTTGGATATATATTGTTATATTCTTTCTCTTTTCCACCTTATATACATATATATATATATATATATATATATATATATATATATATTGTTACAGTCTTTCTCTTTTTCACCTTAGTTTGGACCCACGTTTTGAAACAGTGTGAAAATCTCCAACATTCTCTTGTTAATCTGTTATTGTTGGCTAGCTAGTTTGAATTTGGTAAAGCTTCAATTCAAATTAATGTTTTATCTGTTCAACCTAAGAAGCTAATTCTTTGATATGCATGTTGGTAGCAATGGGAAGAAACGAAAATGAATATGGGATGGTGAAGAGATGTAACAGGTTGAACCACCAGTGGTTGCAACATTACGCAGGCAAAAATAACATGGATGTGGACTATGTGTGTCCAAGGTTGGTAATTTGAAAATGAAACAATATTATTATTGGACGTGTTTGAATAAAAGGAAATAAAATGAAGAAAGTGGAGTTATGTTTTATTGGGGAAAGAATGTACAACTTGGATGCGTGTATCTAATGATTTAATCAATGGCAACATTGATTTTTTCTTTTACTGAGTTGTACCATAGATGCTAGATAAAGAGAACTTGCCATAATAATCTTTCAATGAATTTGACAAGCCAATTATAAGTGAAATTATATGAGATATTCAACGCAAAATGCTTTTATAAATAGATTTACGTATTTTTCTTCATTTATTTTGATACATTTTCTTGAGACACATTGCTAAATTAGAATTTAGAATATCAGAGTCACACGACACAAGACAATGGCGAGTTCGAGAGAAACTATAAGAGAGAAAACTAGTGTGACCTTACCCTACCAGATCCATCGAACAGGAGACGGGGTCATGTCCATGCTACATCTAACATCCTTGATTATCGACTTCTTGGCGTGGTCATAACCTTATGTAGGTAACCCTTTTCGAGACCTTGAAAATTAGTTTTGCCTAGTTCTAGGATCAATGGCTAACCCCATAAACTAAGACAACACTTTTTCGCGTGTTTTGTCCTCACTTACAACCTTTTCGGAAAACTTTCCAAAAGGTCACCTATCTCATAACTACTCAAAGCCAAAAACGCTTAACTATGAAGTTCTTAAGTGATGGGTTACCGAAAAATATATGCATCTTGTTGGTATAGGTAATACCAATAAACTCTTTTAAGTCATCATCAACTGCATAGTCTCATACCTATACAGCCTCTGGATCCATCTCAGTTTGGTGTGATTCGATTCGGTGTTACATGTCCACCAGCTTTCGCTTAGTTCGTCCACAAGCTTTCGCTTGGTTCGTCCACGAACCACACCATACTAGGAGAGAGGTATGCCCCGATACCATTTGTAATGTCCCTGATTGTCGATTTCTTAGCGGCTTTCACACTACGACACTTCACGCGGTGACACTTCACTCAACATTCTTGTTGGTTAGAACCCTTCACTGCTCAGAACCTTCCATAAGTAGCCCTTTTTGAGACCTCGAAAATCTGCTCTGCCTGTTTCCAAGATCAATGACTGATCCCATAAACCAACACAAGACTTTTCAGCGTGTTTTGTCCTCACTCACACATTTTTCGGGAAACTTACTAGAAGATCACCCATCCCATAACTACTCCAAGCCAAGCACGCTTAACTATGAAGTTCTTAAGTGATGGACTACCAAAAAGTAGATGAATCTTGTTGGTATAGGTAATACTAATTAATTCATTTTAAGTCATCCTCAACTGTACAGTCTCATATTTGTACGACCTCTAGATCCCTCTCATTCTGGTGTGATTCGATCGAGGTGTTACACTATGCCTTTTAGAGATAAATTGATGAATAATAAGGCTCATATGCCACGTCATGAGAAGATGGATCTTGTTAAGAAAAACCTCTTCAAGGTTAAGCTTAAGGTGGGTAACCATTTGAAGCCAAGGTGTTATATTGGTGATAGTATGGTGCAGTCACTTCGAGCACCATGGCATGAAGGGGATTTGGAAGCTGGTTAGAGTATGATGTCATGGATATTGGCATGGCTTCTTCATGGTGAAATTAGATCTTGCAGAAGATAGGGAGAAGGTCATAGTTGGTGGTCCTTGGATGCTATTCGATCACTCTTTGGCAGTGAGATAATGGATTTCAGACTTTGTTTCTTCTAAAGTCCAAATTGACAAGAACATGGCCTATATCTTGTTTCCTAGTTTGAGGATGGAGTACTATGATGAAAGTTTCTTGTTTACCCTAACGCCTACAGTAGGAAAACCAATGAAGGATGATATGATGACTTTGAACACTTCGCGTGGTAGATTTGCAAAGGTATTTGTTGAAATCAAATTGAACCAACCAGTTGTTGGATGAGTTTGGTTTAGGGATCATTGGTTTAAAATTGAATATGAGGGATTACATCTTCCACGTGGCTTTTGTTCTTGCATAGATGTAGTCGTGGTGGAAACCCAGAAGTCGATAAGTCAACCTGGCATGGTAGGGATGGAGCCAGCAGTCGCAACGACGCAAAATTCCCAATAGAACCCTAGCACAATTAATGTCCCACAAAATTAGGGAGAGGATTCATTTCATGAGGAGTGGTTGACAATTAAAAAAAATGGGCGTAAAGAATATGGGATCTGATAGGCACAAAAACAAAGGAGGCAATTTTATTGGTGGTAATGGGGATTTGATTGGGTCAAAGTCGTTTCAAATATTCCATAATATGGAAAAAGGAGAAAAGTAAGGAAAGTATGGATTTGACAAGAGAGAAGATTAAAGGGAGTCTAGAGTCACTAAAAGCCAAAGTAGTTGCCATGAATAATCAAGGGGTCCCACCTGCAAAGACATGAAATAAGAGAAAGAAAAAATTGTGTGATGATGGGAAGCTACCATTTCTACACTAGTGGCTAAGTCAACCTTGCCAGAATCTAATACTAAGAATTACTGGGCCGAGCAGGAATGGGTTGGGTGTTAGATTTGATGAAGCTGAAGCAAAGGGATCAAGAAGGTTGAAGCATATAAGTTTTGATATTTTACATGCTCAATTAATTTGATGGCATATGTAATTTTTGTTAAAGCTTAGTTCAATTGATAAAGCCTTATAATCATCATTAGCTTTTGATAATTCATGCATTCATACATACATTTGATTAGATATAATCATGTGGTAATAAGAAATTTGATAGAAATTCATAAAGGCAACTAGGATTTTATAAAAACAGTTTCTCACTGCTTTAATCGATTACATAGGTGATATAATCGATTGATTGCATGTGTGTGCTTTCTGAAAATTGCCTTATGAACATTTTAATCGATTACCACTGGTTCATAATCGATTAAATAAGCTTAACACAAAATTAGAAAGTCTCTGTGATAATCGATTATCTTGAGAAATAATCGATTACATAAGTTTCTGCATAAATTTACATAGCATGTTCATCTGGTTTAATCGATTACCAGATGATCGTAATCGATTAAATATGCTTTGATGAGTTTTAGACATGGTTTGTGTTAATCGATTAAATTGGAACTTAATCGATTACATGTGTGTTTTAGAAAAATGAGTGCATCTGGAATAATTGATTACAAGATGACTTAATCGATTATTTTGTTCGTGACAAATTTTCAGATTCCTGATGAACACTTTAATCGATTGTTTGCTTAAAATAATCGATTACAATAGTTAAAATAATCGATGAATTAATCGATTACAGTTAGTTATATCTGTTTTTTATAAATAGAATAGTCTGGTCTAAGTTATTCATTAAGTGAAAAATAGAGATACTCGTCCAAACTTTGTGTTAAACACTTTCTAAAGTTCTCAAGAGTGTTCAAGGCTGATTTCAGTGAGAAAATCAAATATGAACAAAATCATGAAGAATTACTTGTGTTTTTAGTCATATTTCTCAAGGATTGATGGATTGTTCAAGCTAGTGTCAAAGAAAGCTTCAAGAAAGAGTATTATTCATCTGTTGCATATATTCTCAGATTGTTTGAATCATTCATATCATTGAATTAGTTGAGGAATATAAGGTGATATCTTTCTTGGACTCTAAGCTTGATTTTTTATTGATATTTGCTTTATTATTGTGTTAACATTTGTATTCTTTAAAGCTTTTACTAGAAAGGTTTTCTAGTGGGAAGAACAAAGAGGGGATCTCTGGTTCTTGGTCTTTTGAAAAGTCTATAGGGTATAGATTTTGAATTTTACCTAAGGTGGGTAAGAGAGATCATTTGTAAGCTTGTAAAGAACATATATTTGTTATAGTGGAACTCTGACCAAGATTTGGTTAGAAGAAAATTGGATGTAGCCTCTGGGGTTGAGAGGTGAACCAGTATAAATATTGTGTGATTTAAGATTTCAATTTGTATTTCATAATATTCTTGAAGTATAGAATTTGTTCATTACATAAAATTGGTTACAGTACAAGAGTGGTTTGATTGGTGAAGAAAATTGTTTTTCTAATTGGTTTTGAAAGATACGATCTTATTGAAAGTCTTCCGTTGTTATAAATTTTGAAAGAAAATTTTAAAACTCTGAGGTAAAACCAATTCACTCCCTCTCTTGGTTATTTGCATAAGTGTTCATTATATGTTCAATTAGTATCAAGTGCTGGTTCTTGTAATTTGCTCAAGATCTTTCTAAAAATCTTTGACAGTGAATACTAATCAAATAACATTCAAGGAGGGAGCCTCATTGAATAGAACACCTTTATTTGAAGGAGAACATTTTAACTTTTGAAAAAATAGGATGCAAATCTTCATCCAATCAAATGACCCAAGTGCTTGGAATTGCATTTAGAAAGGTCCTTTCATTCCTACCAAGATTGTTGATGGCAAATCAATACCAAAAGAATGGGATGAAATGTCTGAAATAGAAAAGAAAATGGTTCAATATGATTTCAAGGCAAAGAATATGATAACTTCTGCATTATCTTCCGATGAATTTTTCAGGACTGTTAGGTGTCAACATGCCAAAGAAATGTGGGAACTACTTGAAGTTAAGCATTAAGGTATAGATGATGTGAGAAGATCAAGGAAACATACTCACATTCATGAATATGAAATGTTCAAGATGAGAATTGATGAGAACATCTCATAGCTTCAAACTAGATTCACCCACATAGTGAATCACTTGCTTGGGCTAGAAAAAACTTTTGATGTAGAAGAGCTGAACATCAAGATTCTCAAATGCCTAACAAGGGATTGGTAGCCTAAAGTCACAGCCATTAAAGAATCAAATGATTTATCAAAGATGTAAATGGCAGCCATGTTTGGTAAGCTTTTAGAGTATGAACTTGAATTATCTCAATTAACTCGTGGTGAAGATACAGATAAAAGGCATAAGAGTATAGCATTAAAAGCTGCACCTTCAAAGATTGAAAGAGAAAATGATTCCAGTGAAGATGATGATGATGAGAATATGAATCTCATAGTAAGGAAGTTTACCAAGTTTTTGAGAAAGAATAAAAACAGAAGGCAACCACAACAAAAGAAAAGAAGTGACAGCACCTACAAGAACAACAACTCCTCCTCCATCACTTTCTTTGAATGTGGAAAGCAAGGACACATAAAGTCAGAATGTCCCTCATTAACAAAGAAGCCACAAGTTGAGAAGAGATAAAAAAGGGATGGAAAACCTAGAAAGGCTTATGTTACATGGGAGGACAATGAATCCACAAGTTCTGAATCCTCTTTAGAAAAAGAAGTTGAAGCTCACCTATGCCTTACATCTACCATTTATGAAGAAGAAGAAACATCAAGTACAGAATTAGAGTTAAATTCTGAATTTGAAAATGTAATTGATGCTTTTCATGAAATGCATTGTGATAGCAAAAACAAACAACAAGCTTAAGAGTGACTTAAGATGGCATGTATCCAAGCTTGTTGAATTGCAAGAAGAACTTTGTAAATTGAATGAAGAACATGACAAGCTTCTTTCATGTTACAAGGAAAATGGATGTACATGCTCCTTAGCCAACTCTAAGGTTGATAAATACAATGAATTGCAGAAAGAATTTGATGAGTACAAGCTGAGTAAAGGAAAAGAAAATATGAGCTTGCAAACTGAAAATAGTTATTTGGTTGATTTGCTAAGAAAGTATTACAAAGGCAAATGTAATTTAGATGAAATGCTAAGTGTTAAAAAATATGTTGATGATACTTATGGTTTGGGATATAAACATGGTGCTAGAACTCAAAGTAAGCTTGTGTTTGTACCTCCAAAACATAAGTATCAAAGGCCGCACAATCAAGTGTCTATCATAGATTTACTCATGATAGAACATCAAAATCTCCAACTTACAATTATTGTATGTTAAAAGGTCATACTTCATACAAGTATTTTGCTATAAGGTTTTATGTTCCAAATGGTGAATGCATATGGAGGAGGGAATGTTAATGTTCTAGGAAAAGTATGGAGGTTCTAAGGCTATGGAGGTTGCTCATGTTGGGGCTAGTGAGGAGGTTTTTAGTGATGCTATGGTGGAGGATCTAGTTAGTTTGGAGGCCATCACTAAATGTATGTATTTGGATTGGTTACTATTTGTATCATTATTTTCAATGATTTTTTTTTTATAGATTTTAATGTTATTGCTTGGAATGTTAAAGGAGCTTCAGAGAAAAGGAATCAAAATCACCCAAAGGAAGTTGTACAAAGGTGGAGGCCTGAGCTAATTTTTCTCTTTGAAGTTCATACTCAATTTCTTAACACTATGAGCTTCTAGGAAAGTTAGATTATGTTGTTGTGGCTATCCAACAGGCTAGGTGTAACACCCCAAAATTTTGGGAATTACAGTCAATTACTAGAGTAAAATGTTAATGAGAGGCAGTATAAAAATTTAGGACAAAATGACAAAAACACCCCTGGACATTTCGGAAATGACCAAAATACCTCTAGGTATTTTAGCAAGATATTTTAAGGAGAAAATCATATAAATACCCTTAGATGTCCAAGAATACCTTTAGGGCGACAATTACAGAGATACTCTAAATATTTTTGGAAATGACGATTATACCCCTAGGGTAAGTGGTAAAATTAACAAAATACCCTTTAGGTCAAAAATGATCAAGATGACTTGAGAAATTTGTGGGAACCTCAGTATTGGATAAAATGCTTTTAGATAACAAATTATCAACATGGTTGGTGGCAGAGAACCATAAATTGTAATTTCTAGGAATTTTGAAAGATATTTTGGAAAAAGCTTAATCTAGACTACTTCGAGTATCAGAGAATTATAAGAAAAAGGATGGACATAATCTATGGAGTTTTCTCTTAATTATGAGACGAATAGGTTTCCTAAACAAGTTAGTTTAAGTAATTTTAATAATTAAAGGTAATATGGACCAATAAGGAATTAGAATTTAGCTATAATGGATAATAAAAGGAAAATTTGTTGATTTGGTTATCTAAGATCAAGCTTTGGCCATATGATACAAGATAAATGGAGAAAAACTTTAAGAAACTTCAAGAATGGACACATGGATGTTTAAAAGGCTTGGAAACTTGCCATTGGTCCACTTGTATGGTGAAAATTTAATTTAAGTAGATTTTTATCTTGTTTCCTTAGGAAGAACACGTGGGCAGTTCTAAGTATTATTTCAAAAATCCCAACGGTCAAAAGTTCGATATGTGGGGTAGGAGTATACCTTTAAAATTTTAAGGAGATCCAACGATTAACAAATTCAGAATTAATATTGTACTGAAACGGGTTTTGGAATAAAGAAAAGCACAAGACTTCTCTAAGTTTTGGCTATTCCACGTAAAAGAAGGGAAAATTAGTGAAGATTTCCCTAGAAGCTAGCCATCCCACGTGTATAAAACTAGAGGAGATGAGAATTTTTGAGAAGTCTCAAGAAGCTAGACACTTGGAAGGTAAGGATTCAATAGCCAATAAAAAGCAAGCAAATGGAAAGATAAGGTAATTAAGGTTTTAAAAGATATCTTGCACTTCCAAAGAGTAGAAACCGAAATTGAGAAGGCTAGACCAAGGGTGGCTACGTGAGATTGAAAAATAATGAAAGAGGTTTCAAGAAGATGCCACTTGTAAGAAGGAAAAAGATTAGCCAATCAAATGGAACTTAGTGGAAAGTAGTAATGATAACTTAGGAAGATTTTTTTGTAACAAAGCTAGCCATTCCAACGTAGAAGCAATTGAGAATTGCTCTCCAAGCTTTAGTATCCCACGTAAAAATAAAGAAGGAAGGGAGAAGAATGTAGAAACAAGCTACTTGTAAGGTTAAGAATGACTAGCCAATGAGAGCAAACCAAGTAGAAAGCTAGCCTTGGATATTTTCAAGCTTAATCACCTTATAAAACAAGGTGTAGGAACCGAAATTGGGCTGTCCTTAAGGGAGATCAGCTGTGCAAAAACCACTCCAAAAGCCTTTCCATTTTATCTCTTTTAATTCACCTTTTTACCTAGAACACAAAACAAAAGCCTAACCCTTGGAAGTTCACGTGAAGCACTAGCAATCCTAGGAGCAAGGATTATTCAATTTCAAAAGAGGAAAGCTGTCCAAAAGCTTAAGGAAAGCAAGGTATGGGGAAGTTTATGATAAGCTATGTTTGAGTATTAAGCTTCTTAGTTGTTTCCATAAAGAACCATGCCTTGTATCCTAGGTGTTTGATGAATTGTCTCAAAGAGCTTGAATGGTTATTTGACTAAGTAACTTGGTTTTAGTTTAACAAATGATTATTGGATAAATAACTTGAACCTAATTTAATGAATGAAAGTAAGAAGTGACCGAAAATTAGAGGTAGTATGACTAATTTTAAGAAAATAGTTTTTAGAATTATAATTATTCAATAGAATATGTTGCTATAATTTTAATGTTGGCCGAAATTCTCCTAGGTTCCTTAAGTATATATATTTAATTTGATGCTAGAAATTGGTTGATAATATGTCTATTTAACCTTAGAATTATGTGAAACTTTATAAAGATTAATGTTTAAGCAGCGTTCCTTAAAAAGTATTCTATAAATTCAAGATGGCACATCATGTGTTACAATAAATAAAATATGTTTAAAAGTTGTCTGTTTGAAGCTTTGTTGTTGGATTTGAATTATATTTGTATGATTGAATGTTTTAGTAACAGTTATGTAATATTTCATGTGTTGTTGAGTGTTTCCATGAAGGCACACCATGTGTTTAACGAAATGTTCCAAAGAAATAAAGATGGGTGAAGTGTTGGAATCCTTGTGTTGTTAAGTGTGTTGTGATTATTTATGGATTCCAAGAGTTTTGTTGAAACTTTGTGATTAAATAAGTGATTGAGTTCTATGACTTGTCTTTGAAGAATTCATGGAGTTGAACTATGGCTGTATGCTTAGATGTTGTGTAAAGCTTTATGTGATGGTTGAAAGAAGCTTTACGTGTTGTTTAAAAAGCATATGCCATGAGTTGTCAAAGATGTTGAGGTTTGAGGTGTATGTGACATGAGAAGAAGAATAATGATTAAATATGTGATAAAAGTAAATTATTCATGCATTTTCATATGCATATGCCTGGCAGGGGCTAGTCCATGAAGTTGTTTGTCAGATAGCTGAACCGAGTCCATGCGTTCAGATGTGAGATGTGAGATGTTCTAAACTTGGGGGTAGATTGTATCAGTGAGGACCACACCACCATGATGATCACATAGGTGGAGGTGACCTTCCTACGTGCCACTGCGCTACCCTGATTGAATGGATAGGTGTGCCACTGGGATGGGGCTATCTTGAGTATGGCCATTTGATGATGAGATGTTGAGACAACCAAGCATCATATAAAGAAGATGAGCATGCATTACAGGCATCACATGATGAGTATGTGGATGAGTATGATGTATATTTGTGTGATGATATGATTTAATCTGTGTGCTGCGTAAATGGTGTGAATTAATTTGTGGGTGAATTATGCGTATTTGTTATTTTATAAATATTATCATAACCATTTGTGTATATTCTTTTATGTATGTTTTATTCAAACTGTGTTTGTCATAAACTTACCCTATTTTGTGCCTGTGGTTGACACCTGTGATGACCCCAATTTATTTTGGACGAGCAGAGAAACAGTGGAGCATAAGCTGTGAAGGATTTTGAAGAAAAGATGATGAAGATATGTTGATGAGTTGTACTAGATTTAAATTAGTTGTATTTTAAGTTTGCAAGTATTTGGAATTGTATGATGAACGATAATTTGGACTGTATTACTGGACTGTACTATATTATTATAATTAAACCGTGGAGAGACAATTCGTTCATGATATAAATGACTAATAGAATTTGCAAGCAAAGCGAAAAGAATTTTCATAAAATTTATAACTAAAATAATTCTTATACAAAGTGGACATGAGATTTCATCTAAAATCAATCAAGCATGAGAGAGTAAAAGGAGGCGTTACACTAGGGGGCATGCTGGGGTGTTTGGGCATTGAGGAGGAAGGTGACATATTTCTCTTTTAGTGTTTGAGTCTTGGCACCACACTATTTCTCTAAACAAAACCTTTAAGAGGCAAGCTTGGTTGTATACTAGTCTATATGCTAGCCCTTTGGTAGCGGACAGAGTTCACCTTTGGGATCACTTGAGACACATTATGCACGGTTTCAGTCATCCATGGATTTCAATTGGTTTAATAATATGTTTTTGTCTTTCAAGCAAAAAGGAGGGGTTTTAACCAAGCTAGAAGTTCCATTTTTGCACAGAACATTGAAGATTGTAACTTGATGGGTTGAATCATATTGGTGGCAAATTCACTTAGTATAGATCTGAAGCTAGTTCAATTTGTGGTACTAGAACATTTCGTTTCTTAGCAGCTTTGTACACTCACGAGGACTATAGTTTGGTAGTCCAAAATGCTTGGGGTCATGGGCATAACAATGTCTTGCATTACTTAGAGCACGTCAAAGAACATTCCTTTGTCTTTAATAAGGATGTTTTTGGAAGCAACTTTAAAAGGAAAAAGGAGTTGCAGGGAAGGATTAGGGGACTTGAATCCTATCTAGAGAATGTTGATTGTCTAAGGTCTTGGCAATTGTATCAACAACTCTTAAAAGAGTATGAGCTTGTGCTATTTCAAAAGGAAACCTTATGGTTTCAAAAATCTAGAGAGCAATGAATAAAGCTTGGGAGCAAGAATACAAGATTTTTCATACTCAGGCAGTTGTTTATGGGAAAAGAAATAAAATCCATGGCTTATTTCTCTCTAATGGTGTGTGGTGTACTAATGATAAACTCCTTCAAGTTGAAGCACTAAATGTTTTCCAAGGTTTTTTTGTCTAGTTAATAATATCTAGAGGCTCCCCCCCTCTCTATGGTGATTATGGAAGAAACAAATAGAAACATGTTTGGTAGGGTTGTGACAAAGGAGGAGGTGTTCAAAGCTCTTATGTATATGAAGTCCTACAAGGCCTCAGGGATGGATGGATTCCAGACTATTTTTTTTATAAAATGTATTGGGAGCTTATTAGGGATGATGTTTGGCATTTCATGAGGAAAGCTTTCGAGATAGGTATGTTTGACCCTAGCTCAAGCTGATGAAGCTTTGATTGTGCTTATTCCTAAAGGGAACAATTTGAGGCATGTTAAGGATTTTAGACCCATTAGCTTATGTAATATGATCTATAAGTTGATTTCTAAGGTCTGGGTTAATAGATTGAGGCCTCTTCTTATTGACTTGATTAGTCTTATGCAAAGTAGCTTCATTTCTAGGAAAGGAACAATTAATAATGCTACCATCATCCAAGAGATTATTCATAGCATGTCTAGATCCAGGAGAGTTAAAGGTGATGTGATCTTCAATTTGGATATGAAAAATGCGTAAGATAGAGTTAATTGGGAATTCCTGCGATAGGTGCTTTTGGAGATTGGTTTTCCTGGGAGAATTGTCTCCTTGATTATGCATAGTGTTTCCTCATCATTCATGTTGTTTCTTTGGAATGGAAAGAAATCTGACCTCTTTTTTTTCCAAAGAGAGGGCTCAAACAGGGAGATCCTTTCTCCCCTTAATTATTTGTCTTGTGTATGGAGAAATTGGGGTATATTGTTGAGGAAGCATTTGAAGAGGGATCTAGGAGCCTATCCAGTTATCTATAGGGGGTTTTTCCTTCTCTCATCTTTTCTTTATGGATGATGTCCTTCTTTTCACCAAGGATAAACCATCAAAGGTGAGAGTTATGGCGAATATTCATGCTAAGTTTTGTTTTGGTTCGGGTATGAAGATTAGTACGAAGAAACGAAAACCTTTGCTTCTAAAGGAGTTCCTTTGAAGAGGAAGAATAAAATTACTTATATCACCCAAATCAGGTTTATTAATAATTTGGGTAGGTATTTGGGCTATAATATGGTTCATGGGAGAGTTACAGTGTGTAGTGACCCGTCTCGTCGCTATGATATCACTAACTCTAATCGTGCAATTTCAAATTTTAATGAAAAACTCCATTAATTTGATTATGAAAATTGTAGTAATTTAATTTTTTTTGCAATAATACAATTATCATACACACGATACAATTACACAATTGGAGACATGTGTATATAAATATTAAACCAGTACATATGATTCGCATGTCATAACTTAATTTAGTTTACATGTGTTTACACCTGGAATCTTACATGTCCTACAAAAAGAATCAAGGGACTAATTAAGAAAGAGTTGATTAAAAAAGAATTTCAACGTCATCACATCGGCTTGGCGTCTCCAACCAAAAAAAATCTCCCTCCAGGATCACCTAATGATGCTCATCTGCTCACACGAATAAAAGTTCGCGATCATCACATGTACCAATCACATGGTACAACAAATGCAAGGTTGAGTTTATTATACATAAATAACAAGCATCAGACGACAATAATTAAGAAGAAATCATCAATAACAATCACAATCATTCTCAATAATTCATCAATTCATTAGACACTCAACAAACCAGTTATCCACTTTATTTCACAAATCAAAACAATCATGCATAGAATGATGCATGCACCTGACTCATCTCTCAGAATGCAATGTGGTACCATCCTCATGAAAATACCCTCTCTAGGAAATGATGCAGTAGCTCGTTGAGGTCACCCTGTCGTGCACAGGTCGCTCCTCCCCATGGTGATCATCCCTGAGTCTCAAGGGAGTTCCAAACAGAGTGATATGCCCCCTAGTACCCCCGGTACTTATTGCCACCATTCTATTTCCATCCATGCAATTATGAAATATGAAAAATGGACACCATCAATGCATGACCTGGCTAGGAACACATCCTTCCTCGCAAGGGTAACCAGTCATGCACCCCCTATGTACATACAAAGCACACCAATGTGGGCTCACCGATGCACTAATTGTGGCTAGGAACACATCCTTCCTCGCAAGGATAACCCGTCATGCACCCCCATGGGTATCCATGTATATCCACATCACACAATGAAATTGTTCACATCAACATTATCTCTCATCAATGTCATTATCAACATCGACATCACAACATCTCAATATCATCATCATACATATCAAAGTCACCTCATTTCAACATCATCAACCACATTAACATTATTTCATTTGTATATTATCAAACACATCATCATTATCTCATTCAATCATCACCAACACATCAATAACATCTCAATTTCCATATCATCAACAACATCTATAATAGATACACCGCATCCCATTAGTTAAAAACATCGTTTATCTTGAAAATGAGCGCACACAAGAACAAACACACATTAATCATAAATTCATCGCATCCTATTAGTTAAAAACTTAGTTTTTCCTTGAAAACCAGCACACAACAGGGACAGATAGATATCCTCATAGTTGGACTCCCTGGCCCCCAACTATGGTACCAAAAATATAACCAGATAATAAACTCCTCTTACCTAACTAGGGGTTCTCCCTTTAAAGCCTCGCAGTGTTGTTTTGAGATCCTTTAACTAAGCTTGTTTTTGTTCAAACGCAGAGCTCTTTATACCAAATTGAAGATAATTTAGTATAGATTTCAAAGACAAGTCAATGTTAATAGTTGGGGTCAAATACCCACTCAAATCAAAAAGGAAAAAAATGGTGTTTTAGGAATGCACATCAACAGACATCATTTTGAAATTCCAATCACACCAATGTGACCGGGTTCAACAAGGATCACATAAATGACATTAATTTCATAAAAAGGAGACTTTTACAACATCTCATTTTCAAAAGGTTTTCAAAGGAGTGTAAAACCCCCAACAACAGTACCCAAAACACAAGAGACACTAAGAAAGGCTAAAATAGCTAAGAGAAGACAAAGGAAACCAAGATTACCTCAAGGAAACCAAGAAAGAAGGATTTGGGGGCTCCGTTCTCTACCGAGACTTCGAGTGGAGTTTCGATGATTTTGCTCCGATTAAAAGGTTCTTCTCTGTGTCGTGGTCTCGTGGCAAGCAACGACGACCCGTGGTGGTCAATGGTGGTTGTGGGTGGTGGAGGAGGGAGTTCCTAGGGTTTTTGGGTGAGTTTAGAGAGAAGGAAAGATAAAATTGTGTTTTTGCACTGCTGGTGCGTATTATAACCCGAGTGTCTTGCTCAGCGCACCCTTCCTTGCTCAGTGCAAGTCTAGCTCAGCGCGCCCTTCCTCTCTAAGCGCAATTTCCTTTCTGTCCGGAAATATCTGGGAATTGCGCTCAGTGCGACTTGTCTTGCTTAGTGCACTGGTGGCGCTTAGTGCGGCATCAAAAGTTATCATTTTGAAGATTCCAACTGTCAAAATATGCATAGATTTGTTGTGAATTAATTCGCTTTCAATCCTAAACGCATTCATAATCATGGAAAACAAAATAGCAATTGAAGAAGAAGATGAACATTCAAATAGAATTCGAAATACTAAACCAGAACTCCGATTCTCCTTGTGCCTTGGTTGGTTCCTTGGATTGATTGGTGATTTAGCCTTCCATGATCATCATCAATGAAAGCCCCATGGATTGAGTGCACGAAAATGGAAGAACAGAAAAACGAAAATGAAGAACAATGAAGAACAAGGAAGAACAGTAGAGAGAAAATGAGAGCAAGGGTTTTGATCTAAAAAAACTAAAAGAAAGGAAAATAAAACTTGTTTATTGAAATTGTAAAGAGTGTGTCCAAGTCTCACTAAAGTCACTAATATGTAGTGACTGAGTTCTGAAAACGAAATGGGCCATAAACAAGCCCAACAATCCAATTATTTGCTAATTACAACCATGAAAGTCAAATTCGCAGCCCAAAATTATAAGTGCAGAGGTGTTAACTTCAAAGCTAAAAATGACCCTCTAAATGACAGAATTGGCCTCGGGATATTTGTATCAAACTTGTAGATCTTTTCGTTATCTTTCCAGGGACTCCTAGAACGCTCCATTCGGAGATCGGTAGCTCCCTATAGGTCCTGCACAAGTCAGATACGTTAAGTGAGTAAAAATCCAAAAATACGCAACAATTAGTAATTAAGCCCATTTACTTGCCTAGGCCCAAAAACTGAATTAGAATAGGAAAATAAGGGTCAAAGAGAGGTCAAATAAGCTAAGAAGGATAGAAAAATATTCAACTAAAAACCCTCTATCATGAATCTACTGTCAAAATTTGAAGGCAATCCAACAGCTAATGAATCCGAAATGATAGTTTTTCTGAAGCAGGTTATGTGTCAAACTATCACTCTCGCATTACACACATAAATCAAACAAACTTTGCACAACTTAACTTTCATGCCAAACAATTGCATCGGGATAATATGCACAACAACGCAACCAAACTAAATTAATCAAACAATCAAACAACACAACAATTACATCAAACATCTATTTTCAGTTATCAAAATTTCAGGGTGTTACACAGTGAGTCACTGTCTTCATCTTGAAGAGAAAATTAAAAGGAGATTGGATTCTTAGAAGGGAAGGTTGTTGAATAGGGCTGGAAGGGTGACCTTGGTGAACTTAGTTATCTCCTTTATTCCCACTTACACCATGCAAATGCAGTGGAGTCCCCAAGCAGTGTGCAATTGCATTGATATGATGGGGAGACAATTCATTTGGAGTGAGGACAATAATAGAAAATTCACCTTGTGAAGTGGAATAGTATTGTCAAAAAGCGGTATGAGGCTGGTCTTGGGGCTTGCATATTGAGACTTTAGATATTTCCTTGCTACGGAAACTTGTTTGGGATATCATGCATAATCCCATGAAGCCTTGGTGCAATTGTTTATCTCTAAGTATTCGGGGGAGGATGTTGGTGATATGTTGCTGCACAAGGGGTTGTACTTAACTACTTCATTGGGACGAGCTTATCCTAGCATAAGTAGTGGTTTTCAACTAGAATTAGGAAATGCTAATTGCAACTTTTGGTATGATAGTTGGTGGGAACATCTCTTTCTCTCTTTGGAAGTTCCTCATGTTCATCTTTATGACAAGGATCTTTATGTGAGGGATGTGTTGTCTTAAGATGGATGGCACTTGGACCGGCTTTATTTCGTGTTGCCTCATATATCAAGGATAAACTTGTTACGAATAGAATTGTTCTTTATCAGAATGTGCATGATGCTAGTCTGGGGGGGGGGGATTTATCTGAAAGATACTCAGCAAATTCTGCTTATAATTTTCTCTTGCAGAACCATGTGGTTAGAGGAGGAGGTCGTTGGACGTGGATCTGAAAAGCTAATCTTCCAGAGAATATTAAGTTTTTAATGTGATAGTTGGGGAATGATGTTATTTTCTAGCATTGTGTGGTGTGAGCAATATCTACCAGTAGCGACATATTAATCCTCCAAGGCTAAGTGAAGCTAACATGAATTGGCTAGATTGGATGAACCAACAAGTTAAGGAGTTTGGTGTTTTGCTTCCTATTACGTTGTAGGAGATTTGGAAGGCTAGAAACCTTCAGATCTTTTAACGGAAGGTTACACCTACACATAAAACCATAGCCTAAATCAACTTTCTTTTTGTGAGTTTGTGCAAGGTGTTTGGTATTGATAGTGGTGGTGCCAGTGAGAGTTGCTTGCATACAAGGTTGGTCTCGTGCCTTATTACTAGCAACTATCAGGTCAATCTTCATGTGGATGGAAGTAGTTTTGGTAATCTAGGGCCAGTGAGTTATGGAGGTTTAACTCAAGACACCTCTGGGGGGTGGATTCAAGGGTTTTATGAGGATGTTGATCATGGTGTCGATGGACATTCTTTAAGGTTTAAAGGCGGTGTGAGAGTTGGGCTATAGCGAGGTTGTCTATGCCTCAGATTTGAAGAGAGCTCTACATCTCATTCAGCACCCTTTTGATCAGTTTCATAGTTATGCCACGATCGTTGGAAGCATCATCAACTTTTTGAAGGAAGATTGGAGTTCAAGCATTCCTTGCATGAGGACCATCAATGTGAACTTCATGGCTAAGCTTGGTCCTAATTCTGGAGTTTTCTTCTTGGTTTTAGATTCTCCTAAAGCTTGGTAGGCTTCTGTAGGCGGAATTTTTTCTGAGGTGCTATTTGAGAGAGTGTAATTTCTTTTTCTCACACATTACAAAAAAAAAAGTTAGAATTTAGAAGCATAAATAAAACAGATTGATGATGGCCATCTTTAAGTCTAACAAAATCATTACTATTACATACTCTTAGAGAGAATATCCAACATTAAATATAAGCCACATCGAATTAAATATACTTTTCTTTGTTATTACACACTAAAAGATTCCGTTACCCAAAAAGGAAAAATACACGGTACCGATAACTTACGAGAAAAAAAATCAAATGACCGTTTCATAAAGAAAGAAAGGAAAGAATCATATGGATGTAATGATGATGACTATAAGTCTATAATCACATATTATTATCAATAAAAGTATTATAATCAAATTTAAATTGTTCGGATCTCAATTTTTTTGTACGTTAAAGATAAGAATAAATTACGCTCATACCCCCTGTGTTTTTTTCTCAAATTGCACCCGATACCCCTCCATTTTAATACATTACTTTTACCCCTTTCTGTTAACGTCATTAACTAACGTCAATTGAAATATGTGAGCATACAAATTTGTCCTGGCATTTTAATTGTAAAACCAAAATTATCCTTTCTAATTATCCCTCCCAATTACTTTCAAAAATTAGGGTTCACGTTCATGTTCACTTTCCGTTCCACTTCTTGTTCGCGAGTTCTTCTTCACCGTTCCTCTCTTCCTCTTTGCGAGAGCTCTTCCCTATTTGTGAGTTCCTCTTCATTGTTCCTCTGTTCTTTTTCCAGTTCACGATTTTCATTCGCGATTTTTGTTCACGACATCATTCATCTTCCTCTCACGATGTTCACGAGCGTCACTATTCCTCTTCCTCTTCGACATTCACGAGCGCCTCTATTTCTTTTCCTATTTCACGATTTCTGTTTGCGCTACGATTTCTGCTTGTAAGTGACCATTGAACCTTGTATAGGTTACTTTTTAAGATTATTTATTTAATTTTGATTGTTTATTGTTGCCTATTTCTGAATGGGGTTTCAGGAGGCCCCAGTTTAGGACCACATGATATTTTTATAATCATTTGTTTATTATTGTTGATTGAAATAGTGTTGATATTTGGGACCTCAAGAAACACAATGGATGAACTGGAATACATTGTGGTCCACTTTACGGACCAATGGGACGAACCAAGTGAGATAGCAATGTTGATCCTAATAAGTTTGGAATGTTTGACGCACATGACTGTGTGAACAACATTGCTAATGGCTTAGATTTGCCACCATGTCGCCCTTTTATTTTGTGGTTTCGTTCTACTGCTAGTGGTAAAGATTTTCCCCTTAAGACTGATGATGATGTGTTGTACATGTTTGTTGAGAATAAAAATTCAGTTTATATTCATATGTATGTTAGTAGAACAAAGGATGATTTTTGGAACCTACTTGTGATAGAAAATGTGAATGAACCTATGAATGAAAATGTGAATGAATCTGTGAATGGATCTATGAATGAACCTCTGAATGTTAATGGACAATTCCCTGAGGATGACATGTATGCAAGTGATGATGACAAGAGTTACGAAATGGACGAGAGTGATAATTAGTCTTTTGAGAGTGAGTATGATCCCATTGGTGAGTATGGATATTGGAGTGATGAAAATCAGAGTGATTGTGTTATTGATTTTGAGGAAACCCCAAATGTGATTGGGAATTCTCATTCTGACGATAATATGAGTGATATTATGTTGAGAGAGGAGTTTTAGGGAAACCATATGAGAAGGAGAAGGATGCAAGGATAAAGTTTGAAGTTGATAAATTGATTCTAAATGTGAACCACTTTAGGGAAGTGCTTAAAGATTTTGCTATATAGGAAGGATTTGAGTTAAGAAGGGTAAAAAATGAAAAGACAAGGGTGACTTGTGAATGTGCATATTTAGAGTGTACTTGGAGGATTCATGAATCTCCAACTCCATATGGAGTTGGAGATTCATGAATCCTCCAAGTACACTCTAAATATGGAGTTACTTTTAAGATAAAGACATATGAGGAGGTACATATTTGCATAAGAACAAAAAAGAATTCTGATGCAAGCTCAAGTATATATTTATCGTTCTTTTTTTTTATTAATTTCAGTAAACACATTGGATTATTAAAACTATTTTTTTTTTAATTTCAGCCTGGATTCCAAGAAGCTTGAAACCATATTGGTGGCTAACCCTAATATAAGTTACTCCACCATGAAACAAGTTTTGTTGGATAAACATGGCCTTGAACCGAGTAATTTGATGAAACTATATCGAGCAAAGAGAAAAGTACATGAAACAACTAGAGGGGTTCATGCATTATCCTATAAGGACTTTCCTGCTTGAGCTCTATCAGTAAGAGAAACAAATCCTGAGAGTATAGTGAAGATAGTTGTAGAACCAAGGGTTGATTTGAATCCCCAATTTAAAAGGATATTTATTTGCCTTGATGCTATGAAAAAAGGCTTTGTGAAAGGGTGCAGACCATGGTTCGAAATTGATGGTTGCCATCTAAAAGGTCCTTATGGTGGAATCTTATTGTTTGTCATGTCTCTTGATGTAAACAAGGGTATGTTCCCTATTGCTATTGCAGTGGTTGAAGTGAAGTGTAAGGAGTCATGGAGGTTATTTTTGATTGAATTGCATGAAGCTCTGTTATCTGTTCCAAAATGGAAGGATGAGAGTTTAACTATCATGTCTGACATGCGAAAGGTAAATGTACAATTTTCAAGTCATGTTAAAGTAAATTTGAGTATCTGTATATATGCAACTAATGTTTTACTCTATGTGTAAAAGGACTGACTCAATCAATAACTAACATTTTTCCATATGCAAAACATAGGTTAGATTTTGTATATTGTGTTGTGATTCTAATTCTGATTTTTTTGTCTACGTATTGTGATTCTGATTTTTATTTAAGTCATATTTTGACTTATTTATTATTTGAGTATTTGACTTGTTTATTGTGCTATGATTTTGATTTCATTGATATCTTGACTTTTGTTTGTGCTAAATCTTATTCAAGTGATTTTGATTTACCATAATTGTGACTAAATTGTAGGTTTTGTTGCAATCATATGTTAAATCATTTTAAAACAAAGTTTAGATCATTATTATTGTCTAGATACTGGGCATCACTACAAAAAAAATAACCTACTTCCCACAGACCCTTTCCCACCTTTAAAATTCCGTCTGAAAATGTGAAATTTCCGACGGACCCTTTCCCACCTTTAAAATTCCGTCTGAAATGAGAAATTTTCCCACGGAATCTTCCCATGGATACTGCCATCCGTCGGAAAATTTCATTTCCCCCAAATTTATCAGGGCAACCCTAGCCGCGATGCCACTGTCACTTGCTTTCCCTTACCACTCTCATACCCTCGTTCTGGGTGCGACTCCGCCGTCATCGCGGCCCAAGCTCCGTCACTGGTAGTGCATCTTTTGAAGCATATTGCGTGCGTTGTCCACTGAAGTGAAGTTTCAGGTGCGCTTTTATTACTTCAAGTGTTCTTCTTTAATTTTGTAGCAACTTGGCTGTAGGAAGAACAAGTATTTTTTTGTCAAATTTTGTACCCATGGTTTGAAATTTTGGATTCCCACTTCTGTATATTGTTGTGAACATGTATTTTGTAGTGATTGGAGCTACTATTAGCTTGTGCTTCGTGTCCTCTGTGATTTCCCGTTAGGTGAGGGTATGCAGTTTGCCCAGTAGTTTTTATTATTTGAATTTGAGGGTTTGGGTAACCATATGTTGCTATGTGTGTTTTTTTGGGTTAGGGGTTTTGGGTTTTTGTCCTATTTCTCACGGTTTTGGGTGGTAATTTGGTAGCATAAGCCTTTTAGTACCTAGAATAACTATTACAAGAGTCATTTACAGACTATATTACTATTTGCCTACCTTTCTGTGCAGTACGTGTTCTATTCTGGTTTAGGATTTTGTATCCTACTCCTTTTTTTATGGAATCATTCTAACAACAGGCATTCACAGAATCTGAGTTCACGAGTTGTAGCTAGCACCGAGCACATTTTGTATCGTACATTATTAGTTTATATATTTGGGTTTTAAATTAATTTAAATGCAATAGTTTGGGTGATTGTAAATAGTCACTGAAGCACATAAACCAAAACTGATTATCTACATATTTCTGAGATTAACATTCACATAAGACTTAGAAGCATTGAACGAGTGGATTCAGCAGAGCCTTGAACAATAATATATAGTTATTTGATAGTTTATCGTTAGTTAATGCAAATATACTATGTAGTATCTATATTATAGTATACGATGCTGCTATGTAGTATATCAATTTTTATAAGATGATCCAGAGCTTTCTGTTGTGTGTCATTAGATAACCAATGAACTGCAGGATAGTCACTTCTGAAATATGGCTAAAAGCATGCCTAGCACGCATTAATTGGTGAATGTGTTGATATGAAATGTATTTGAATAACTATTGTCAAATTAGACTGTTGTTGCCCATGAACAACTACTGAGAGATGAAAAATGGAAAAGAAGGGGAAGGGTTTGAGAAATGGGGCTGAGAGTGAAAGAAGGGAATTAGGAGAGTATATATGCCCATGAAGAAGCTCCAACCTAATTTTCTGCAAACCCATTTTAATGTATCTTAAACTTAATATATTAGATCAGGGGTAGACATAAGATATTCCCATAGCTTATGAAACTAATCTCTAAGGAGGTACAATACCAATTAAGAGTTAATTTATGTACCTAAGATATTGGTTCTTTACAATTTGCTTTCTTTTATTGCTACAGGCTCGTTGATTTTGTGCTATTGAGGCTGCTAAGTCTGGTCTTCAAGTCAAAGTGTTTTAGGTAAGGTCTTCATTAAACATAAAATTAATTTTATGACACCGGTTGCATGGTTATATTTACCGAGTTTATACCATTTCAAGCAATTTTGGTTATTTAACTTTTGGATTGGAGACAAGCTGGTAAACAGTGCTATTTTGCTATAAGCTATGTTAATTATCCATTTTCATGAGTGACTAATGTGTACTGTTCTGTTTGTATTCTATATGTAACGAATGGCTGGTCCAAGGTCAGAGTCTGCTCCATCATATATAATAGATATAGCTGTGATATGTGATCTTCATTAAGGAATATGTTGCTTTATGAATAATTAATGACATTAAAATAATTGCGTGTAGGGAATCAACTGAGAGATTGTGTTGTTTTCTTTGCCTTTCCAAAATAATTAGTGATACCTTTCAGGTACATTAATTTGGCTTATCTTTGCAGATTTTAGTGTTCTTTTTGGTAGTTTTCCCCTTTTATTAAAAATAAGTAAATAACAACTTCATGGGAACTTTTTAATTGTGTGGGTTAAACAAATAGACTGATATTGTTTTTCTTATTATCATAACTTTTTGGTTGGCAGAGTACATAGCTTAATATAAGTGTTGTTCCTTGTATATAAAAAATAATAATTTACATTTTACAATTATTTATTTAAAAATTGGAAAAAAGTTACTATAATAAAAATTGGAAAAATAATAATAATTTATTTAAATATTGGTTTATGCACACCTTTCAAGTTACTATTTCTTTATCCTAAAAAGTTATTATTTCTTGGTTCTTGATCGAGGTGGAGCTAGCGGGGATTCATTGCTTCAGTTTTGAACTATTGATTTCCAGCATTTAATGTAAAGAAACATATGATTGTAGCAAAGCTTTTGTGAGAAGGAAAATTCCATGTAAAGAAGCATATGATATATACACCAAATGTCAAATTTGATCTATATTATGTTCCCTACTAATATATGTACGCGAATATCCATTTCAAGGGACCACATGCATCTTCAATGAAAGATCCTTTGTAGCTCTATATATTAAAACTGAATGAAAACTAAGAATTGGTTATCCTGACATTTTAGTTACTTTCTTGTACAATGATGAGCAATGCCCTTGAGTTGTAGCTATTAGTGTGAGAAGTATAGTCCCATAGTGTAAATAGATGTACAAATATTGTTTGTTACTTTTGCTTATGAAAAAAATGATATGCAAAGAGAGAACAATGAAGTGTAAAACCCAAAAATAAAAAAATAAAAATAAAAATACATTAAGATTTTGAATTATGAAGTGAGTCACATGCCTATTAATAATTTAATATATGTGGTTACTCGCTTAGTTCTTGTAGAAGATCTCCGAATCTTCAAATATATAGTTACTTATGTTTGTATAATATGTTAATGATTCATTAAATAATATTTATTTTTTTAGAAAAACCACGCATCAAATCAAACACAGAATTTAAAAGCCAGATGTTAAACCATACATATGCTGGACTTAAGTGGTTCATGAGGACCTGTTATCTATTCCTGTTATGTAATGATGGATTTAAGTGGTTCATGACGACCTCCAGATGTGAAACCATACATATGCTTGCTAGTTAAGCATAGATAGGTATATTTAATTTTCTTAAGTGATTTTTGAGTCTGAACTATTTTTCTTATTTTAGATCAGCATATATTATGTTCAAAATTTTATTATAAGAATGACACCTTATGTGTTTGCCTTAATTCAAATCTGACTTGTGAGTAAAAAGGAAGTTTAAATAATTTTAACTTAATAGATTGCAATCAAATTGAAGTTATATATATAGAAAATGTGAGAATGCACTAATGTGGTGGGTTTGATCCCTTAAACTATGTGTTTGTGTGATTATTGTGAATCTGATTGGAGAAGCCAAATGGAATGTGTGATGTTTATGTTTTGTTCCCTATCTTTGATGTTTTCTAAATGAATATGAAAGTATCCTTAAGCTACTTGAAGTTATGTATATGAATTGTGTAAGAATGAAGACGATATGCTGAGTATTTATGTTGAAATTGGCCTTATAATACACATGTTTTCAAAATTGTTATCTGACCAACCTATAATGAATCTGTTTAAGCCCTTTTAATAATCTTAAATAACTATGTCTTAGATTCCAAATGTATTTGGTCCCATTCAATTTCAATAATTCTTTAAATTATAGTGATTTTTCCTTTGAGACAGGTTCATGTTGGCAAAAGTGTAGAACTAAGTATAACCTGTATGTAGTGAGTTTGAGAATTATGTAGCTATTGGAACAAAAGCTGAAGTATTATCCCCTATTTTAGTGAAGTCTTAAGGTGTCTAAAACCAACCTCAAACCATGCTTAACTCATGAATGTACTAGTGTGACATTAAAAGCTTGCAAGTGGACAATATGTGCTTTTTTAATTCTTCTCTTGTAACCTGTTCTATTTCTTGTTAACTCTAGACTTTACAATTTTCTTTCTTTTATTGCTACAGGCTCGTTGATTTTGTACTATTGAGGCTGCCAAGTCTGGTCTTCAAGTCAGAGTGTTTGAGGTAAGGTCTTCATTAAATATAATGTTATTTAATAGTTTGTAATCTAAGTAGTCATGTTTTATGCAATAATCATACTGCATGTGATCTTCAAAATGTACCTAGGCTCTTTCCTTTTAAGGCAAGTAGATGAAGATCACTTCATTATTTGATTTTTGTTCTCTTTTTGCTCTACTTTCTCTATTAAATGGATATTTGAGTGAATTGGATAATTGAGTGAATGATCAATATACTTACTAGTTATATAGACTCTTTACATTCAAAGATCGTTGCTCTACTTTCTCTATTAAATGGATTTTTGTTCTCTTTTGGCTGCAGTACATGCACTTATTCCAAAATAGTTCATTGAAAAAGGCAAATTTGAGATATAGTTGGCACACATGCCAACCTTTTAACCTAGCAGCCTCAATCATTAGTCTAATTGTGTCCATTATTGGAACTACTGAATATACTTAAATATAGTTCAATCCAGGTCCCTGAAGGAAACCTTTAGCCACCAACAATATATATATTATTTTGCAATTGTGCCATCTGGTTTCAGTCTGAACTTTAAAACCCACTTCACATCAACTGGTTACTTTGTAATTCGAAGATCTACAACCTATGTCTTAATCATGTCAATTGAATTAATTTCTTTAGTCATGGCATCCTTCCATTTCTTCTGCTAAAGAGCTTGCTCCCATTTCAGTGTCTCAAACTCTACCATTAAGGAAAAATGCACCAACTCACCCATGTCAAAGATTGCATCATTTGTGTATACTTCATGATCAATTAGTCTTATTAATGCAAGAGTCTCACTTTCACATCATCTCACCCACTGTTCTCAAGTGATTTTCTCCATCAAAGACAAAAATAATACTAGAATTTGATTATTTTTCATAATTCCATGATGTTGTGTCATGTACTACAACATCTCTGCTAATGATCACTTTCTTTTGACTTGGATTAAAGAGCTTATATGTTGTTATTGGATGTTATCAAAGTAGTATGAGAACCTTCAGACTTGTCATCTAGTTTTTTTGTCCTGACATCAGGAATGTAGTTGTAGCACAAGGATCCAAACATCCTCAAATGGTTCATATTTGGTTTGCTGACAGTCCAACTTTCTCTAGGAGTCGCTACTTTCAATATTTTAGATTGGTACCTGTTCTATACATAGGAAACAATGTTTACTGCCTCTCCTCAATAACAATGAGGCAGATTTTTCCCTTTCAACATGCTCCTTCCATATCCAACAATGTTCTATTTCTCCTCTCTACTAACCCATTATATTAAGGTGTATAGTCTTAACAAACATTTAATTCCCTTGCTCACACAAAACTTATTGAACTCATTTGAATTATACACCCCACCTCCATCAGTTCTAAAAATTTTAAAGTCAAAGTGACTTTCGTCTTTCAACTAATGCATAAAACTTAAATGATGACAACACTCCACTTTTGTCTTTCTCACCTATGCTTTTAGTTTTCACTTGTGACGAACCAATTATGCTTCTTAAGCTGTTAGATAACTTACATCCGTTGTTCATAGATAACTTAAATCAGTATTATTTGGATTTTATTGTCCCATACATGCTTGATAACCTGGACTAGTAGAGGAATCAATATGGGGGATAGTTAGGTAAACTGTTTGACTGCTGGTTTGGTCTGGCTAAAATTCCCATGTTCACAACAAAAACAAAAAAGGAAAAAAATACAAAAAGCTAAACCAATGGATTAATTCTAAAATTCCCCTGGTTTTCCTGGTTTAAGACAATCAAGCACATGTTTGGGTCTATGTTTGACTGGTAGTGTGGTCTGCCAAAAAATTCCAGCTTGACAAGAAAAATAAATAAGGGAAAAAACACAAAAAGCTAAATGTCTTGGTTTAATTCTAAAAAATACCCCTAGTTTGTAAGGTTTAACACATTTAAGTAGATGCTTGGATCTCTATTGGGAGACACTTGAACGTGTATTTGGAAAAACTTCTTGGTTTGACTATCATCGTAGGTTTTTATCACATGATCATGCATTTAGAAGGAACAAAAATGTCTTAAAGAAAGGGGAAATAGAAACAGATGACCCATCACATATATTGACACCTAGACAAGTTTGGCACACGGTTAGGGATTAGCCAAAATTCATTGGAACAGGTGTGCCTCCACCAACATTAGAAGGATATGGGGAATGGCATCATTGGATAAAAAGAAGCATCTTTTGGGATTTTCTGTATTGGAAAGATAATTTGTTGCGACACAATATTGATGTTATGCACATAGAGAAAAAAATTTTGACAACATATTCAACACTATCATGAATGTCAATGGTAAGACAAAAGACAATGAGAAAGCTAGGATGGACTTAGCTTTGTACTGTAGGTTGAGAGACTTGGAGCTGATGTCGGGGATTGACGGGAAGTTGTTAAAGCCAAAAGCAAATTACATTCTAATTGCAGACCAAACCAAGTTAGTATGTCAATGGATAAAAGAACTAAGAATGTCAGATGGTTATTGTTCTAACTTGGCAAGATATGCCAATGTTGCTAAGGGAACCATGCATGGAATGAAAAGCCATGATTGTCATGTATTCATGGAGTGTTTACTTCCAATTGCCTTTAGCTCATTGTCATCGCATGTGTTAAATCCAGTTATTGAAATAAGCCATTTTTTTAAAGATTTGTGTTGTTCCACTTTGATGGAGGATTACTTGAGTAGAATGAAGCAAAATATTCCATTGATTTTGTGCAAGTTGGAAAGAATATTCCCCATGGTTTTTTTTATTCGATGGAACATTTGTCAGTTCATCTGGCATATGAAGCTAGACTTGGTGGACAAGTTCACTATGTATGGATGTATCCATTTGAAAGGTAATTTATTCGGTGTCATATTTTATAAAAAAGTCATTTGTGTAACACTCACGCATCCTTACATATTATGCAAATGTTGTAGATTCATGGACAATTCTAAGCGAAGAGTGAAAAATAAGGCTAGGGTAGAAGGATCCATTTGTGTGTCATACTTACATTGTGAGACAACTCATTTTTGTTCACATTATTTCAACAACTTTATGTTGGCGCCACACAATATTAGAAATCCATCTGTAGTTGATAGTCAAAGACGTCCACCAATGTTATCAGTTTTTGACAAGCATGGTCCCCCGTTGGGGAAAGAGTTGTGTAACACCCCGTAGGTGTAATGCCTGGTGTTTTAAGCATGTAATTAAGCCTAGATTAAGCCCATGAGGAAGGGTAATGAGTAGGCTTAAGAGTATTCAGAGACAGGCTTTACAAAGGCTTGAGAAAAGATGAAGAAAACAGTCTCGAACATCTCACGCTATCAGCGTGAGATGCCACGCTAACAGCGTGGACTGGCCGAGTCCACGGCGCT